>JADRCD010213566.1:0-14148 GCA_019843815.1 Montemys delectorum
CAACCAACACCTCTCTTATTGTACTTCAGCCCTTTCATACCTAGTACTGAGAAGCTAGTTAATTACTCAGTGAAGTCGTGACTATTGGGGGAGAATCAACAAGCACTCTATTTTAATGTAGTTATAGTGTTTTAAACATGGGTAGAGTCGTTCAAAGTACCTGAGAAGGAGTAGGTAAGAGCACGTTACTATATTTCTTTTAACCCAAAATACCCTAACAAGGAAATATGGTTTGTAGACTATGGGTCCTGTTAAAGGTAATTTTAAGGAATTCATTGTGGATCATAAGTTCACATTCTTTCATGAGATCCCTAGAATTTACCAAACACCCTGACATTTGTTTTGTACATTGACCTTTAAGAGACACCACCTATTTAAACCTTTTGACTCCTAAATCTAATGCTATAAGTCACTCAGTTTTCTCATGTGACTCTTTAGAGATGTCAGAGGAAACTAGGTTGGATTGCATGGCTCTATCCAGTAGGTCAATGTTAATCACAGTGTTGTATTATAAATATTCAACCAATGGGCATAGATTTTACATATCAGAGCATTCAGCTCAGATTTCCTATTCTCTTCAGAGCACATATGTGTTCTTCCAGTAGAGATATGTGCATTTTGATCATAGGATCTTTTTGAGATGTTTTGCTTGTAAATAGCTTTGACTACTAAACATTCAGATGAATGAGTGACCAGTAATGAAGGCTGGATGACTATATTTTACTTTGTCCCTTTTCAAATAGGAATATTTGCTTAATAGTCCCATCATTTTGTCCTCTTGGTACCTTTCCCAGCTAATTGTTTCTACTGATTGTCTGAGTTAGTCTGTCTTACTTTGTTTTCTCTTGGTATTTTCTGGTCAGCCCACTGAATTGAGTTTGCACCCTGTGAATCCCAGCTTCACTATTGATTGTATTGGTTACTTCATTTCCAAAACGGAAGTTACCTTACAAAAGTTTCTGATTATCCTTGTCTATTCTCAATCTGTGTCCCAGCCAATGAGGTATCTCTGATTTTGACATGGAAGAGTTAGAATGCTACAATGTCAGAGGGAGTGACCTTATACAATGTCTTGCATCTAAGGAAACCTGTTAGCAATCTGATAAATTCTCATTTGGGAATAATATTTTAAAGAAACTTTAACTGACACATAGTTAAAAGAGAAGTTATGTTTACTCATTAAAATCAAAACATTTTAGAGAATTTTATGATGCAGAAACTTACTTTTTTGCTAATACATTAAGTAACAAGATTAAATAACAGCTTTGAGTTTGATGACTATTGTGGCATTGAGGAGCTGATGATCATAAGCAATCATTTGAGGTAACTATAAGAGCTTCACTTCAATGTTAAAATATCAGCAACTTATATTGGAACAAAATCTTAATCTCTGCTAATCATTCTGTGGTTTAGCACATTTGTACTGGATGGTTGTGTTTGTCAAATTGACAAAAGCTAGAGTCATCAGAGAGGAAGGGAGCCTCAGCTGAGGAAGTACATCTATGAAAAATATGGAAGTATAAGCCAAATAAACCCTTTTCTCCCCAACTTGCTTTTTGATCATAGTGTTTGTCACAGCAATAAAAACCCTAACTAAGGCAGTATTATATCAGAATAGGGTTGTGTGTTTTAGTTGGAGATTATAGAAAATAGAGATGTGTTTTCCTATTTAAGTTCATGATTTCTCCATGAGTTTTATTTTGGAGCAAAGGTCCTGAGACATAAAATAAGTTGTCAAAATCACACTGGTTTTAGCTAAGGAGGATTCACTCTTGGTTCTTGTTGTTTAGTTTCCCATTTGTTCTGCTTCACTGCTTCTGTTTACTGATTTATTAGACAAGATGGACTTTATTGATGATTCTGCTTTATGATCCTTTCATATTTAGCCTGCTCTGCCTTATATTTGAGTCTATCAGGTCTGTGCAATTCACTTACTCTCATTTGCTTTAATTTTGCTTCAATAAGGAAGGTGCAATGCAACTTCCTTAATATTTTTTAACTGTTATCAATCAAGACAAGATATTCTTATTTAGCAAATCAGAAATAATTCTGGGGAAAAAAGAAGGGAGGAAGAAAAGAAGATTCTTTTAGAAAATGTCAGTCTGGGTTTACTGTACTGAGCCTTAAATTTGATCATGATATGAAATCTACCAGGCCAGATTAACTACTTTCTTTAATAAAGATTTGAAAGAAACACAATGTCTTGTCAGAATGAGTCTTTGGGAGAAGAGAGAAGAGTAGAATAGGCTTTGCATAATGGATCTCCATTGTCTCAGTTGCTTGGTGACTCTATTTATATCTCTAGCTGTTTGCCTCTCCATTGAAAGTACGAGAGAGTATGAAGATTATAACCTATCCTGCAATACATTGGTTTCACTCAGTTGGATTTATCCTAGACACATTATTAATGCTTTCAGATTGGTGTCACAGGTAATGCCATTAATATTTAGATCTTGTGCTCTTTAGTTTCCCCCACATATAATTTTATCTTTTGAGCCAGATTATATGCTTTTAGGGCTAGGTTGCTGATATAAAACGTTTTATTCCTTTGTATGTTTTATAGCTTTTAGAATAGCATCTTTCTATAAGTATGTGCAGACATTTTAGGGGAGAGAGCCCTAACTTTTGATTCAGATCAGAGTGTGAACTCCACCTTCATGTCTGCTTTTCACCAGTTCTTACCTAGCCACTTATGCTTTAGTTTCCTGGTCAAGTATTACTGACTCTTATTGCATGCTTTTAGTGAAAGAACATTGTGCAGGAGGAATTCACACAGCATCTGGTCCATAGTAGGGGTTTGGAAAGACATCTATTATTATTGTTTTGACTCAATAAGTGTTTGTTTTGTTTAGTGCCTTTACAGCTAGTATCCAAGACGCTTTTCTTGTATTTTATTAGAATAGTCTTAGGAAATTGGAGCTAAATAAGGTGAAAGCTTGGGAAGAGGAACAGCATTGAGCTCCTCCACACGTTTTAGTGACTGTTTACTGTGGAGGTGCCACATCCATTTGTCTTCTTCCCTTTGCAAAGCATTGATCCCATCCAGCACAGACTGTTTTCGCTTCAGTTTTTGTTTTTACAGCCCTGTTTACTAAGTCAGTGAAACTATTTATATTGCTTTCTAAGGACTAAGAAGAGAAACCATTGGAAAAGATAAAGTTCTGTGTAAGGATTTTAGAAAACTAAGACATACACTCATTTTCTCCCAATACCTGGAGTTTAGAATGCATTGAGAGAGAGGACTCAGAGGTCCCAGACGAACAGAGACCACATTTTTAAAAAATCTTTAAGTCATATATTTTAAAAGGTCTAATCAGGTTGGAGAAGATGACTTTCGCTTTGTGACCCAACAAGTCTGCAACATTATACAGTTGATTATCACCAAAACAAACCAAGCTGGAACATTGAGAGGCAAGGTGTTTCCTTATACTTGTAGACACGCCTTTCCAGAGAAGCCATTCTCAAAATGTAGAAAAAGACATGTATTCTCATGCCCACTAATTTAAAAAAAGGAGCAGAAATAGCTGTCCTGACTTTGCTATTTCTTCTCCCAAGTTCCACCCCTTCTTTTCAGAGTAAAGAGGAGACAGAAATGGGATGTGCACTCCACTAGCTGAGTGGCCTTCAAAGTATGGTCCCTGGAAAAGAAGAAACCATGTCTTTTTTATCTGGGGTGCTGTCTAAGCCTTGCCTAGACTTACTGACTGCTCTTGTGAACCAGTAATCTAGGCTTAGAAGGCTTCTAGCCTATTTTGATACAAGCTTAATTTCAGAGACGAATGTTTTGACTCTGTGGTCTTTTACCTTGGCTGCACAGTAGCATCTCTTAAGGAAGCTTTAAAAATAACCTGTTTGGTGGAATAGATAGGACATCCTTGTGAACCAGAATCCATCAGAGGACTGTAGGAATAAAGTTTTTGCAATCTGTTTTTAATAAGGGTTCAAGCTCTTCTCTAGTCCACCACCCAGCTGAGGTAATGGAAGAGAAGAGTTATTGGGATATGGAGGAAGTGGACCTGTTCTGCAGTAGTTCTTTGGGAGCAAGCTTGATCTTCTTGGGCAGCAGTTCAGTCCTATAGTAAACGCCAAATACGACTGGTCAGCAGGCAGACACCAGGCATGATCCAGCAATTACAGTTCAGTCCTTTCAGCAAGCAGACACCAGGCATCTGTAGTTTAGTCTTGAAGAAACCACCAGGCTCACTAACTGGCCTAAGGAGAGACTGCGGAAATGGCAAGGTGCCACAGGAAAGTCACGAGCAGTTCTTGGGCAAGTTTCTCTCGATGGCAGCCAATGGCAGCACTACTGCAAGTTGAGCTCAACAATGCTATGTGAGACAAATTAATACATGTGTGTCATTAGTGAAGAATAGTGAAATGGAGCAAAGCAAACCAGTTCTCAGTGCTCCTCTCCCACTGTCTGTGGGGTCATAGTTATATTCTTTCATCGCAGGCCCTTCCACATGTTTGCTATATCAAAATATCCTTTCACCCGTGTCTGCTTCAGGAAAACAGTCTTTCACATCTTTGCTTTTAGCAAGACATCCTTTCATTTGTGTGCCCCAGCAAAACGTCACTTGACATAAATAAATTTCCAAAGAACAGGAGATTTCCAGGTCAGAGGACTCATAAATCTTGATGTCTCTGTACATGATGTGGATGCTCAGGCATAAACCAGGTATATTGTATGTTCTTGTTCAGGCCATGTGCTAAGGTCTGAGCTTGCTTCCTTGAGCTTGCTAACTAAAAGCTCCTGTGTTAAAGACTTGGCCGATGGTATGGTTCCTAGGAGGTATTGGAACCTTTTATAAATGTGACATAAAGGAAGGAATTTAAGCCATTGTGGGTACACCCTTGAGTGGGGTATTGAGACTTTTATGCTTTTTTGTCTCTCTGTCTCTGTCTCTCTCTTTCAGTCTCTGTCGGCTTCTCTCCCTCTCTCTCCCTCTCTCTTCCTCTCCTTCTCTCCTTTCTCTCCCTCCTTCCCTCCCCCCCTCTCTCCTTCCTGGCCACAGTGAAGTGATCAGGCTCTTCACTCTGTGCATCATGCCATAATGTTCTTGACTTGCCACATGACCAAAAATAAAGGAGATGACTGACCATGGAAGGAAATTTTTATGGAAGTGATCCAAAATTTTTTCTTTTAAGTTTATTTCCCAGATATTTTTGTCACAACAATGAAAAATTCACTGACACACTATGGAAATAGGATTCTGCAAAATAGTATAAAGAACAAATGCTGGTTTTGAGTTAAAACTCTCACTCAGCTCCTTATATCTTTTCTCTTACCTCTGCATCTGGCATCATGACCATTGTGTAGGAGCCAGAGATGTCATCTTGACCCCCTGATAGGATGTGGTAACAAAGAGACTTATCGGATAGTGAGTTCCTCGGTCACAAGAAACTCAAATACCATTGGTGGCCTCTCTAAATCTGTCTTTTAAAATGAAGACAATGTGGCTTTAAGACTGAAAATTCAAAGTAGGCAGAAACTACCTCATATATTTTAGAGTGAATATTTCTCACATCTTTGAAGATAATCTAGATGTAGCCTCTGTTGCCACTTGCACTTCTGCTTCAGAGGGCCAGTAACACATACAGATGACAAGCAGGTGCTTCTAGGTTTGTGGGATGCCTATGGGTAAGAAAGAATGAAAGTTCTCATTGGAAATGGTTTTTTTGGAAGTACACCAAGAATTCTCTGGAGTAGTACTGAAAACTTTATGATGGGATTTCTTACATGTTGTTATATGCATATGAAATTCATGGGCACTTTCTGTCCCCCAGAAACATGTGAATCCATTCAGTACATTGCTTCATTTTGAATGACTAGGAAGTCAAGTCATGCAAGCCTACAGTCCCCAACATTCTTGTAGGGGACTCATCAAGAAATGTGCCTGTCCTGGTATGCATGGGTTACTTCTAGAAAAGCATGGTCTAATAAAAACATGTAAGTTACAAATATGAACATCTTTGTAATTCAAACTTTTCCATTTGTCACATCAAAAAAGGGAAAAAAAGCACATGTGTAATTAATTTCAATAATATATTTTATTTTACCAATGCACAGAAGACATTTTTTGCTCATTGTTAATCATTCTAACATTTATGTTGAAATCAGAACAATTTTTTAAAGATTTCTACCAAATTCTCAAAAGATGGTGCGTGTTTTATACCTCACAGCACATCTCAATTCAGAGCAGTCACGTGTCAACTACTTTTGGAGCTTGCTTCTTTCTCTTTTTCCAGCATTTGTTGTTCCAATCATGGGGTTTGTGCATGCTGGGAAAGTTCCATGCTGTGGAACAATGCTCTCAGCTCGATGGAGACTTCTAAAATGTAGTTCTGTTTCCATGTTCCCCTCTGATCTTTCTTATAATTTATTGCTCTAGACATTAGTAACATCTTCAAACTTGATTTTTTGCAAAGTATCTGAGTTTTTTCTCCTTGATATTCTTCAAGAATAAGTAAAAGAAACCACCAATAATTGCTGCTTTCATTTATATAAAAGGTTTTTTTTCTAAAAAAATCATCTTTTTCACTTGGGATTTTATTTTTGAAGAAATAAGATTACTGATAACACATGGGTAGTACTTATTAAAAACAAAGAACAACCCCCCACACAAATCCTTTTAGCCCCAGATATACAAGATAGAGACTGCTTAGAAATGCAAACATAAAAGAAAATTTGGGTTGGTACATGAATATAATTTGCTGGCAGCCACCCGAGAGTTCTAGAGACAAAGTCTGGAATGGCAACCAGTTGTGCACATATGAGTAATCATGAGCAGATATGTTTTGACCTTAACCTAACACTATTTCCCTTTTGTCCATGGGACTTAACATGCTAACCAATTAACTGTGTTCAGAAACTCTGGAATCCAAATTACTCGTGGCATAATCCTTGTATTGAATGTATAGCCCTTTGTGATCTCCTACATTTGAATTATATTCTCTGTGTATCAAACACCTTTTTACTCTCCTCAGTCTGTAACTTCACTAACTGAATATTGGATGGATGCCAGTAAGAGCACACTGTAAATGTTTGCCTGGTAACCTATTCTCATCTTTAACTTACATTCCATTTGGGAAGATAAATTGCCTCAGGAAGGGATGCAGATGTTAACATATCATTTGATAGATTATAGCAATAATAGTTCAATAATTCCTGTTTTTATTGACTAATACAATATTGACCTTTGAGAAGAAATAAGCAAATATGCTACATCATAAAGAATGAGCTGCATGGGAGATCTTTCCATCTTCTGAGATCTTCTTCCATTTCCTTCTTCAGAGACTTGAAGTTCTTGTCAAATAGATCTTTTACTTGCTTAGTTACACCGAGGTATTTTATATTATTAGTAGCTATTGTGAAGGGTGTTGTTTTCCTAATTTCTTTCTCCACCTGTTTATCTTTTGTGTAGAGGAAGGCCTCTGATTTGCTTGAGTTAATTTTATATCCAGCTACTTTGCTGAAGTTGTTTATCAGGTTTAGGAGCTCTCTGGTGGAATTTTTGGGGTCACTTAAGTATACTATCATATCATCAGCAAATAGTGATAATTTGACTTCTTCCTTTCCAATTCGCATCCCTTTGATCTCCTTTTGTTGCCTAATTGCTCTGGCTAGAACTTCAAGTACAATATTGAATAGGTAGGGAGAGAGTGGGCAGCCTTGTTTAGTCCCTGATTTTAGTGGGATTGCTTCAAGTTTCTCTCCATTTAGTTTGATGTTGGCTACTGGTTTCCTGTATATTGCTTTTACTATGTTCAAGTATGGGCCTTGAATTCCTGATCTTTCCAAGACTTTTATCATGAAGGGATGTTGGATTTTGTCAAATGCTTTCTCAGTATCCAATGAGATGATCATATGATTTTTTTCTTTGAGTTTGTTTATGTAGTGGATTACATTGATGGAGGAAGACCAAAGTGTGAATGTTTCGTTCCTTCTTTGAAGGGGGGACAAAATACCCATCTAAGGAGTCGCAGAGACAAACTATGTAACAGAGACTGAAAGAAGGACAATCCAGAGACTGCTCCATCTGGGAATACTTTCCATATTCAGTCATCAAACCCAAACACTATTGTGGATGTCAGCAAGTGCTGGCTGACAGGAACATGATATAGATATCTTCTGAGAGGTTCTGACAGTGCCCTGCTAATACAGAAGTAGAGACTCATAACCATCCATTGGACTGAGCATATGGTCCCCAATGAAGGAGTTAGAGAAAGGACCCACGGAGCTGAAGGGTTTGTAGCCCCTTAGGATGAATAACAATATGAACCAACTAGCACCCTCAGAGCTCCCAGGGACTAAACCATCAGCCAAAGAGCACACATGGTGGGACTCATGGCTACAGCAGCATATGTATAGTAGAGGATGGTCTAGTTGTCATTAATGGGAGGAGAGGCCCTTGGTCCTGTGAAGGTTTATGCCCCAGTGTAAGGGAATGCCAGAGCCAGGAAGTGGGAGAGGGTAGGTTGGTGAGCACGGGGAGTGGGAAGGAAATAGGGTTAATTTTTTGTTTTTGTTTTTGTTTTTGATATTTTTTTGGAGGGGTAACCAGGAGAGGAGATATGATTTGAAATGTAAATAAAGAAAATATGTAATAAAAAAAAAAGAAATGAGCTGCATAGCCACGAGCGAAGGGATAGAATGCTTTGTTTAAATCTTCACATACCTTTTGAGTGTTGATGTCAATTTTTAAAAAAATAATTCATTAAAACTTTACCATAAGGAATTTGAAAATAAAAGAAACCTGGCACACTCTATTATACTTTTCAGCTTCTGACTTCTGGACATTTTTATGTAAAGACTTTGACGTTTCCATACTTCCATAAAATATCTTATGGCTGCATAATACACAATTCCATTTGTTCAAGGACTGTATTAGATTTTTGATACAGTCAAAACCTTGTTTAACTACTTGACCTTATATTAGGTTTTCTTTCAGATTCATTATCAACATCTCAAAAGTAAAGAAAAGCATTCTATGACACTATCAAAACATAGTTAATGCTAAAATAAGCTTACATTTTGGAAAGAAATGTTTTTAAAAATAAGCTCTTAATGAAAAATATGAGTAGATGGGATTTGTAGCCAAAGATAACACTGGGGTTTTTAGAAATACTGGATTATAAAAGGGTATGAGAGAAGGTGAGGCGAGAGTAAGTGTTGAAAAGCATATTGATAGCAATTAAGACTAAGCCAAGACTCAATTTTCTGGATGACCTTGAAGAAAAAGGAGCTTCAGGTTTGTGGTTCCTACTCCTCAAGGGAAATGATAGCAAAAGTCACACAGAAAATTGCTTAATTTTTGAGAAATGGAAAAGCTTTTTATTGTGTCTAATATTTTTTTTAAAAAAATATGCCTGTAAAACAAAATTTAGCTGATACAACAGCTAGATAAGTTCTGCAGTGCCAAAGATCAGTGGGTAGAATAAAAAAGAAAAAAAAAGAGTGAAATGGATGGAAGGAAGGACAGTTGGACAGAAGAAAAGGAAAGAAACGAGTACAGACACACAGAGACAGACCCAAGGATAGAGGAAGAGGAGAATTAATAAGTTAGTGGAGGGAAACAACTCAGCAATCAGAATAGCATGCTAGGAAATGACCTCTTTTTGCCTTGGCCCTTGCTCTTCAGTCAATCACATACTTTTCAATGCACTTTGTAAGGATAAACTCTTTGGCTTGTGTTCAGAACTCTTGGTTGATGATTCTTTAGCTCTTAGGGATGCTTCACTGAATGAGGTGTCTAGATGATCTCCCTAGCATGGACTACTTTACAACAGTTGTCTCTAAGATGAGCAGTATTAATTAGAGGTCTAAACCAAGTGAAATAATAGTTATGTCTACCTATATATTAATGGTTTCTTATTATGATTTTAAAAACCCATTGATAGCACAATATTAAATGAATATTGATAGCTGGAGCAGACCTTCAATGGTGAGTGATCACCTTTAACTATCTTGAGGATCAGCCCTAAAGAGGCTTGCCTTTTTCTGGGGTAAGTGTTGTGGTGACACTTAAGTTATGGTTCACTGCAAAATCACTGTCCCCGCAGATGATTCTGGCAGCAGGCTTTGGAGTGGCAGGCTGACTCTCACCCATTTATCATGCTGCTGGGTCCAATTTTCCTTTCTTATTTCCTTGGCAGACTTTGGAATCCCTTAAGGAAACTCTGACACTTGGTATCCTCAGGAGATTGTTGGAGGTTGATATCCCCTGAGAGATCTGACTTATATGTCTGAAAATTTTAATTTCCTGGCTCTGTTGTTTTGTTTGCATAAGATCAAAGTGATAAAATTTGAGGGAATATGCAGTGATAATTTTTAGAGCTCATATGTTTATTGTATGGGCATCAGATGGATTCTAATCATATATAGTTTCTGTCCTATTTGAATGTCTTTCAATAAACTCTGTCCAAATTCACTGAAGAGTTAGACAAAGTGATTTTGGGCTTGAGTCCATGAAGAATGTAAGGCTAAGTGGGTTGTTCACCAGTAGACTATTGCAAAGAAATAGAACTGTGATTTAGTATGGAATTTCTGACTCCGTTTTGGCTTTGTAAAGCCGGTTAACATCTGTCTCAAAGTCATTAGGCTATGGAAAAGATTAGATAATTTTAAAATAATGACTGGTACACGATGGGCATTAAACATTTTAACTCCGTTTGGTCACAGATCTAGATTTTTCTTATCTAGTTTCTGAGCCCACTGATTATAAGTGGGAGGTTATGATGGAAAGAGGCCTATTATTGAAAGGGGTAGTGGTAACTATGAGACCTTACAGACCAAGCCTAAAACAATATTATATAATAGGGTCTATGAACTGAAGCATGGTCTAGAGCAGCTTACAGGGACCATCTAGTTTAGGAGTGAAGTAAGGTTATTAATTCAATAAGCCTCAAGGATGGATTGTCCCGATATACATCAACCAACGATCTGACTTTTTTTTTTTTTTTTTTTTTTTTTTTTTTTGGTAGTGTGGTCTGCAGAATATTGAACTCTTCGTGAGAAGCTTCTCACTTGGATTTTCAGGAAGATATTTTCACAAAACATGAATTGACATTGATGTTTGTCCTTTTGTTTGTTTTTGAGATAAGATCCTGTGTCAGCCTTTGGACTTCTGAGCTTATGGATGTGTGTCACCATACCTGGGGAAAAGTTCAACTTTAATTATTTCCCCATATTTAAAGCATGTCTTTGGCTGAGATCATTTCCAATGAAAAACATTCTGTCTTTTTCATCTCTGTTCCTCTATGAATAATATGAATTCCAGGTTCACTTGCTCCTCTTTTGTTTTCCATTTTATTACTTGTTTTATTCAACTTCGTTATGGAAGTTAATATCTTGAGATAGTTTTTCTGATGAGTTTGTTGAACTGTTGTGAACTGTCAATGTGATAATTTTTCTGTTACCCATCTGTATAGATAGTGATTACATGCATGTTAGATTATCAAAAGTTGTCTTGTGTTAAATTGTGTGTAGTTTCTATTGTCCTCATTCAAATTTAGCAAGATTTTCTTCTATAGTGTCTTAGCTGCTGTCATTTCCATCTTGTGTATTTTTATTGCAATACATATTGAATCCAGAGCCTGATACATTCTCAGTATGTGCTTTGCTACTAAGCTACAATCCAACTCATTGTATATTTCATAACACCAAGAAAATTCAAATACTTACTTTAAATTTCACTTTGAGCTTTTCTTATTGATAATGTTTCCTCCACTTAACTTTTAGAGTACATTTAGTCTTTGGACATTGTTAACTTTTATTTTTTAGGTTACTTATATTTTTGTATTTATGTGTACTTGTACACACACACAGACACACACACACACACACACACACACACACCCTTCTTTAAAGATGTGTTAAATAGGAGCAGAGCTGTATTAGCCTAGATTTAATTATCCACTAATGCAAAAACAAGACCCTTATGAGTTCTCTTTATAGTATTCTGTGAATGATGTTTTGTATTCTTGGTTTTTTTCCTTTTTTTTGTAGAAAAAGAGATTAGTCGTATCCCTACGTGAGTTCAGGGTATTAGCACTTCTAATTTGTTTGAGTGATTACTTGCTCTTATCCCAGGTTATTTACTTACACAATTGCACAAATCAATATTTTGCTGGAAGCTAGGAAAACACAATGCTTACTCAGGCCATAGGATGCCACAATATTTTACTAAAGTGTACCTTGGGAATGCTTTCTAGAGTGTTTCTAGGTGAAATCGACTCTTGAGCTTGCCAGTTGAGTAAAGAAGATTGTCCTTTCGTGTGAATGGGTATCCTCTTTCTAACAAAAGGATCAAATGCGACACAGAGGCATACCAACAGGGAAGACTCCCCACTTGACTGCTAGGGTTAGAGCCAGACATTCTGTGCCTTCAGACTTCATGAGCTCCTCCAGCAGGTGGAGTATTTCTACCTTCAGATAACATATTAGGTTCTTTATGTCTCTAGGTCGCTGACTGCAGATCTTGAAAGTTCTCATACCTCATAGTTGTATGAATTAATTCCACCCCTCTCTTTCTCTCCCTTTCCCTCTCTCTCTCTCTCTCTCTCTCTCTCTCTCTCTCTCTCACACACACACACACACACACACACACACACACACACACACACACACCACACCACACCACACAGCATGACACAGGCACAAGGAACAACTTTTGGAACACAGGTACAACTTTTGGGTTGTACCTCCTAGTTCTTTAGATATCTTGGTTTCACCTCTCTTGATTCCATGTCTATAACTCATGGAGTCTGTTAAAATCTACTTGAGTTCCATCTCAACTCATCACACTAAAAAATTCTTTCATAGCTATGAAGCAGGTAAATGTAAAGCTCACTTCATCTGTTCATTATCTCTAAGAGATTATTATTATTTCTCAATTGACTCCATGATCTTAAATGTTTCATGTAGGCAGGTTTTGTTTAAATAAGATTTTGGTTGCTTTGGGTAGGAGAGTAGATTTATTTCCTCGTGGCATGAATTGCAATTTTTTTTTTTACCCCTTCCCTCACCTACAATTAAGAGTTACCGATAAGAACAAAAATATTCATCAAAATATAGAATTTAGAGAAACAAGATCATGAAATATATATTACAAAATATTTTCATTCTGCTCAAAAGGAAAAAAAATGTACAGAGTGGTACAATCTCAACTATCTGGAAAGCTTTGGTCTATGCTGAAAAATATTCTGACAGGGCGTGGGGGTGGACGCTGGCACTTGTAATAACACAATTGTAGTATTTAGAGAATTAATATGGAATTCCTTCTGATTAACAAACAGAACTTAGTGGAATGTCTCTGGAGAGCAGGAAAGCATGGGTAGGAAAAGCATCGCCTCAATGGTAAGCCCTGGGCACTGCTCTTCTTGGCAGAAAACTCCTAGGATTAATTATATGCATTTTCTCCTTGAGGTATGTTCATGAACTCTATGTACTGAATATTTTTATTTCTTATTACAAAATTGAAGCTGTGGAGCTAGAAGGATGGTTTCACAGTTTAGAGTTTGTATTGTTCTTATGGACAACTTGGGCTTGGTTCCCAGCAACCACATGGTGGCTTACGACTGGAACCCCAGTTCTGGAACGTCTTATGCCCACTTCTGGCCACTGTATATGATGCATGTATGTATTCAAAAACATGGATGGAAGTCACTTTTAAGAAACAAGGCTTCATGAGCGTCTCCTTTTGACTTGCATCCAGTGGTGTTTATGTATTTCATACTGGTTTCAACTGTGCCCTTTCAAAGCTGTAACCTGGATTAGCAGTGCATGGATATATACAGTGAAAGCCAGAATAACTCAGGGGAGACACCTCATATTTGTATTCAGACAGAAGAAGAGAAAACAATATATGTGTTATTAAGACATATTTTCATAGACTTTTTTTTAACTACTATAAGCCATTATAAGTAGGTTTACTTGATTCTATCAAAATCAAATAATGACTTTACTACTTCTCATGATAAAAAATACCTGAAACTGCCTTATATTTGGACATCACCCCAGTCTACTTGCATGTAGACCAAAAAGTGTATTATACTTTTTAACATATAAACAAAAGTCATGGGACCAGCCAAGAGGCATAGGCCTCAGGAAGTGCAGGGGAGTCGCAGGACTGTAGGGACAGGAGCCTG
>JADRCD010213567.1:9669-25568 GCA_019843815.1 Montemys delectorum
TTGTTCGTCTCTCTCTCTCTCTCTCTCTCTCTCTCTCTCTCTCTCTCTCTCTCTCTCTCAGTGTGTGTGTATAAGTGAGTGTGTGCATCTGTATGTGGTCTATCTGTACATAAGCATTGGGGCATACTTACCTCTGCTTGTGTGTGGAGGGCCTGGAGATCAACTTTGGATCTTCCTCTACTGCTTTCTGTCTTATTTTTCAGACACCATCTCTCTCTGAACCTGGAGCTTGCCATTTAGCCCAACTAGTTGGCCAAGGGACGTAGGAGTTTGCGTCTCTCCATACCCCTAGAATTAGGGCTATAGATGCATGCCTATGACTTTGGCATGGTTTCCTGTTTCTGCAGTGCAAGCTGTTTGCTCTCAGAGCCATCTTCTCAGCTCTCTTGCCCACATTCTTACCGTGCATCTTGTCGTGTTCTTTTTCTTATTGGGCAGAGACCCAGGATGCTGGGCCACTCTAATGCCTCATTACTCAAGATATTTATTTCCATTTTAACTCACTGTCAGCAGAAGAGCTATTCGTTTGACTTTAGTGTATTAATTAAAGGGCTTCGCATCTTATTTTTTTAAGATAAAGGAAAACTCAACCAGTCTTGACTCCTGTAGAACTTTTGTAACTGCAACTGTTGCCTATCTGTCCTTCCCTCTTCCATCAATCCACCATCCATTCATCTGTATGTGCATATGTTCATACATACATACACATATACATATATACATGATCCATCCATCATCCCATCCATCCATCCACCAGTATTCATCCAACATACATGCATACATACATACATATATACATTTTCCAGCCATCATAATACCTATATACATATGTACATACATATATACATTATCCATCCATCCATCCATCCATCCATCCATCCACCAGTATCCATCCACCAATTCATCATCATCCACCCACACATTCATCTATCCATCCATCATCCACACATTAATCACTCATCATTCACCTATTGTCTATACATCATCAAAGTGACCTAAAAGTTGTGCATATTAAGAATTTTTGGGGGCTGGAGAGATGGCTCAGCGGTTAAGAGCACTGACTGCTCTTCCAAAGGTCCTGAGTTCAAATCGCAGCAACCACATGGCGGCTCACAACCATCCGTAATGAGATCTGGCACCCTCTTCTGGTGCGTCTGAAGATAGCTACAGTGTACTTACATATAATAGTAAATAAATAACTCTTTTAAAAATAACACCAACACCAACATCAACAAGAAACAACAACAAAAAAAGAATTTTAGAAACAATTCTATTTTCTAAGAGACACTGATGTGAGAACATAGGGCTCCTAAACAGCTGTCATACAAAGTAGAACTCCCGTAAGGAATGGTAGTTTTCATATCTATATGTCTGTAATATTGGAGACTATGAGTGTGCATGACAGAAACCCAGATCAAACTAGGTTTGTAACCTCTAGCTTCAGAGATAGACTTTCCTCTATATCTCCATTTTCAGGATGTTATCCCTTTTTAAAAAGGCCTCATTAGCTCTTGCCTTCCCGTTGACTCCATTCTTGAATGGTCTCTTTCTTAGGGCGGGAAAACTCACCTGTTGGAAGCTCTAGGCCCATGTCACTCTTTTGTTATGAGTCCAGAGAATGAAAAAGACCCAACCCCCCAACCCCATGATTCCACAGTATCTCCTACATTCTCAGTTACCCATCATTCCACAGAGTCTCCGACATTCCCAGTCACCCATAATTCCCTTTCTGCTTTGTTACAGTCTCATTGCAAACCAGAAAAGGTTAGAAATCATCAATGAGGATGACGTTGAAGCGTACGTGGGGCTGAAAAACCTGTGAGTACTCACTGCATGCGCGCATTACCTCAGAGACTTGTGTTCTGCTGTGGTCAGGTAGGTAATTTTCTGATTGCTCCTAACATGAATGCCATCATGTATTTTTTTTTTTTTTTTTTGCAGTACAATTGTGGATTCTGGCTTAAAGTTTGTGGCTTACAAAGCGTTTCTGAAAAACAGCAACCTGCGGCACATGTGAGTAGAGCCATCTCTTTGCTTCCCAGGACCCGATTTATTCAGTATTTTTCTCACTCTTCTTTGCTTTCTTTCTATGCCAGCTCTAAACCTCCTTCTTAAAAGTTAGCATAGCTGTGATAATAGCTTAGGAACATTAGCTTTGATTCTGTTTGATTTCTGAATGGCTTCAGAGGGGTACTTAGAACAGCCTGTTTATTTCCTTTCATGAATTTCTGGGCCATTTCCATCTTGGACGGAGTGCTGGGCCAACGGCAAGGACTCTGATGTGAAAATGATGTCCTTGTACAGAGTCCTTGATTCTTTCCCTTGGAATCAAGACACACTCCCTGGAAGACATCAAGCTAACTAATCAAGACGCTGACTTGGCCTTGGACAGTTTAAGAAAATAAAAATTACTATTGCTTTCCCCTTTATAATAGGACCATTTGAACATTTATTTTCTCAACAGCATGTGCCATGGATTGATAAAAATAGAAAAAAAAAATATCAATCACTGTCTATGCCAAAGCTCCAGGTAACTCTTAATAGTAGGAACTGCTTTTCTTCCAAGTCCTGTTTGGTATTTTGTTGACTGAAGGCAATTGGAAATGCAACAAATAAGAGTTGTTATGTGATTTTTTTGGTAAGTCCCCTCAATAATGAGTTATGCCAATAAACGATGGCCTCCCTGAGATATCCTATTAAACAGATCACCTGAAAGACAAAAATGTCCACAGCCCCACCCCAAGCTCACATTCCCTCACACTGTAAGTTCCCAGTGGGATTCTTCTGCTGGAGGCCTGTTACCTGTTTCTTATTGACCAACTTCTCTTTGCAATGATAACCCCAGCATTCCACAGTTTGCCCGCAGGGTCTCATCTAGACATTTCACTTGCCTAGATTGAAGTCTGTATTCCCAGGACATAGGCAAAAATCCAGTCTGAGAGAACTATGGGACTTCCCCGGGTGACTAACTCCTCACCGTGTTCTTAAGACAGGAACAAAGGAGATAAAATCTCTGCCGTCGCTATCATCTTGTAGCATCTGTCCCTTTTCCCTTCCCTGGGGACAACAGTTCCTGGCCTGACTTCCATGCTGGTTATTAAAGCGCTCACTGTCTCAGAGCAGCCTGCCTGGATGATCAGTGGAGATGTGTTGATACTACCAAAGACCTTAATTTCATAAAGTCATTATCATGAGTTCATACTTCATACATGACAGGAATGATGAAGCCACTTTCTAAGATGTAAAACATTCTGCAAAACCAGGATAAAACTCGGGGCACATTTTAAAACACATTTTCCCGAAACCCTTCTTGACAGCCTGTCTGGGCCGGTTTGCTGGGGCAAATGTGACGTGTGTGTAGCTTGTGGTGGCGCAGCCATGACAGTAGAAGAAGAATGGAAAAACATCCCACCGCAATCTCTTAGAAGTAATCAATGACCTCAGTAGTTACATTTTTGAATTTTTATTACAGATGACTCTAGACCCAAATCATCCAGCAGTTGCATTATGTGTTGTCTGATCCCTCAAGGGATTGATGCTCCTGTTATAATATGAACAGTGGGCTGTGGCTAATTGTAATTTTATTGATAGTCCTATGTGTGTATGTGTGTGTTTGTATGCGCACACACATACACACATAGGGCTATCAATAAAATTTCAATTAGCGGTGATAGAATAATTTTAATGGCGTTCTAGCTTCCACATCCAGCTTACATTAAATCATTCATCTGCCTCAGTCAAGAAGGATAGATATTCTACACAGCTTCCTTACCAGACCACAATCAGGAGCCACTAATTGATCAAACTTCAAACACTCTATTGATGTGTGTAGCTATTGTCAAGCAGTATGACCCAATGAAACTAGGCAAGCGTTCAGACAGCCGTGAGGAGAGGTGATATAGTGGCAAGCTTCACACAGCCACATGAAGAGAGAGGCTCTTCCTAGCCGCAGGATAGTAGCTTGCCGTGGAGGGTGGTAGGGATGCAGGAGGAGTTGGCTCTAGCATCCGCCTTCTGTCCTAGCCTCTGCTTGGGACGGAGGACCCTGGGGACCACCTTGTTTTGCCTGAATTTTCTGAACTCAAATTGCACTCACCTGGGTTATCATCAGCACAGTGAGGTGCACTTGGCTAATGATGAAACGTGTGCTAGATGCTGTCTATCTGTAGCCCGAGGCTGGCCTGAAGATCCCTCTGAGCTCCCCTACCTATGTAGAAATGAATGGAGGAGTTAGAGAAAGGAGACGAAGGGGTTTGCAGCCACATAGGAAAAACAACAGTATCAGCCAACCAGACTCCCCCCCCCCCCCCGCCCAGCTCCCAGGGATAAAACGCCAACCAAAGAGTACACATGGAGGGTACCCATGGCTCCAGCCGCACATGTAGCAGAGGATGGCCTTGTTGGGCATCAATGGGAGGAGAGGCTCTTGGTCCTGTGAAGGCTCCATGCCTCAGTGTAGGGGAATGCCAGGGCAGGGAGCTGAGAGTGGGTGGATGGGCGGGTGGGTGGGGGAACACCCACATAGAAGGGGCGATGGGATAGGGAGTTAAATTGGGGGGGGGGACAAGAACGGGGATAATATTTGAAATGTAAATAAAGAAAATATCCAATTTAAAAAAAAGAGAGAGAGAGAAACGAAGGACAGATGGGCCTGTTGTGCTTCAGGCTTAGGGGACCTCACAGGAGAGACATGCCTCATTTTTGCCTCAGTTTGCCTGGTCAGTGTTAGCCTAACACCGCCACCGTCCAGAGCCGATCTCGGAATGTACAGCCGGTGCCTTTAATTGCTGCCCAGCCCCTAAAGCCCCAGGGACTGTGAGAAAAGCCAGCTTTTGCGTTTTCCAGGGGCTTGGCCGAGGTGCTAATTAGGCTCTTAGCAAAGTTTTACAACCAAACAGTAAGAGGATTGTTGATTTTTTTTTCTTCCTTCCTTCTTCCTCCTTTTTGGCTTTTGGCCCTGTTCCTAAGTATGCTTCATAAAACTCATCTTGTTCTTTGGCCCGTAACCCCGAGCTGCACTGTGCTGCTGGCAACCCAACCTAGCAGCTGCTTCCAGGGAGGGCAGCGAAGAGAGGACAGGGGGGAGGATGCTACATAGGGCAGCGCAGAGCTGGTGGGGAAGCGTCCTCATCCCTCATTTTGTTTCTCTCTCCCTCCTGGTCTCTGCCTTTCTCTCCTCTCCCTTCCCCTCCCTTCCCCTCTCCTCCCTTCCCCCTCCTTCCCCCTCCATTTCCCTCCCTTCTTCCCCTATCCCCTTCCCCCTTCCCCTCCCCTTCTTCTCCTTCCCTTCCTCTCCCCTCCCCTCCATCCCTGCCCCTGTACACTTTTTATTTATCTTAGGGGAAAAGAACAGATTTTTTTTCTTTTTTTCAGAAAGATTGGGCTTTGTGATGAGTATGAACATACCTGAGCCTTAAAGACAGGCAGAGAGTTTTGATGCGTCATGCTCCGCAGAAACCATTCTTAATTCATGTCCCCCAAGAAAAGACTTGCGTGGGCATGTCTTACAACTTCCTGGCGGATTATATCTTCATCCGGGGTACCCTTTTCTGTAGGCGAGCACATTGCACTAGTGTGAATGGAGAAGATGCATGCTTACGAGGCATGGGAGCATCCTCCTGTGGGTCAGGGTTCAGGTGGGTGGGAATCTCCCTGAAGGTGGTTCACTGGATGGACCACCGCCCATTACCGCCCATTCGAGAGTTGTGAGAAGCAAAGTTTTCCTCCATTCACCAGCTAACCCTGTCAGCCTGTGAGTCAGCTCCTACAGATGAGTGAGACGCCATTGGCCTGGCAGCATACTGGCCTCAGGTGCAGGGCCAGGGCCAGGGTAACTGTCCCTAGCAGACCTTCTTAGACACCTGTCTGCCTGGGCCACAGGAGAAACCAAGAGCCGCGTGCATGGGGTCTTGGCTGTCTCTGTGGATGTGGCTGTTTCTTTTTATACAAAAGTGTTCACTCTGGTCTCTTCTTGGACAATCCCCCCAGGCAGTTTCAGTCAGTAGGTGTGTTTCTTCCTGGAAAGGCAGTTGAAAGTCTGTGTAGTCCAGGCTTTGTTTGTCACATACCTCAGAAATGTTCAAGATACCCTTTAGTTTTAGAACCTCTTTCCCCCCCTCCCCCCTCCCCTGCTTTCATGGGCTTATAATGTGATTTTTTTTTTATTACTTATTCCCCCTCTCCCAATTAAATGCTCAAAGCATTGGGAACTCAACTGAGCGGAGAACTGGACTTTCTTTTTTTTTTCTTTCAAGATTTATTGTATTTATATGAGTGCACTATCGCTGTCTTCAGACACATCAGAAGAGGGCATTGGATCTCATTACAGATGGTTGTGAGCCATCATGTGGTTGCTGGGAATTGAACTCAGGACCCCTGGATGAGCAGTCGGTGCTCTTTACCACTGAGCCGTCTCTCCAGCCCAGAACTGGACTTTCAATCGATAAAAGAAGCATAAACTTTTGTGTGAAATGAAGATTTTAAAAAGAGACTCTGAGAAGCATAACTCGTCTCTCATAGTACATAGAAACTGTAAGAGAGGCAGGGAAACCAGGAAGTTATCTCTTCAGGTAAAAGGCACAATTGGTTCCAAGTAAGATGGGTACCCCAGTCCAGGAAAATTACGTTCTGAAGACAAAAGCAATATCTGAACATATCATTCTTAAATCATAACCTTTAAAGTTACACTTAATGTATCTGATTTCTTTCAGTAATTTCACACGGAACAAGTTGACGAGTTTGTCCAGGAGACATTTCCGCCACCTTGACTTGTCTGACCTGTAAGTAATGATTTTGTCTGACATTTGGGAGGAAATTTTCAAAAGAGAGCATAATTAAATATGGGGCTGTTTTTTGAATGAGTACCATTGCAAGTGTATGTTGCATCAAAATTATTGAAAAATGTTTTCTCTAGCTTTGTCTCAATTGGGTGGTTACAATCTCGCTCTCCTTTATATATGTCATTGTGATCAGCTGAATGCTGTTTTCACATAAATAGTTTATTTTCTAATAGAGGAAAAAGAGGGAAAAAAACAGCAGGGAGTTTTGTGCTAAAGTAGCTTTATATTTCATCTCATCTGGCTCTTGTTTTATTCAGGCCCTGAAATAAAGCGCATTCGTCAAAGAGGAAATTACAGTGGATAAAACACCCTTCCAGCTTTGTCCATCAGCCCAGTATAGGCTTGGGTAGAGCCAACCCTGGCAGAGAGGTTATTCCCAGACCCACCATCTCCGAGAGCCGTTCTTTTGGGTTCACCCCTCTGCTTGATATTTATCCTTATGCCCTAGGCGAGCTGGGTTGATGGCTAACAGTTCTCAGCGTAATCAACACCAGGCAAATAGGAAAGACTACCATTGCTGCAGTCAGGTACTTGAGGGGACTCCAAGGCAGGAGGGACTTGAAGGACAGGGCTCTAGATATCAGGAAGAAGCATTGGCCTAAACGTGGCCCTTTAGAAAAATCCCTGGAAAAGTCAGGAATATGGGGTGGGCAGGAGTCATCACACATCAAAAGCCGATGGGGGAATTGAGGAGTCTTAATGAAGCTTCACAGATCAGGGTAGAGGAAGAAGGTTCCAGGGCCACTGCCCTGTCTGCCTGAGACACCAGAGAGATGGAACTGGGCCTTGGTTCTGGCTCCCATCTGGGATGGGTTCTTGTCCTCACCTAGCTGTTGCTCTAGGTGGTGATGAGGTTAAGAGTTGGCTTGAGCTCTGCATCCTAGGATGGAGTCACCTAGAAAAGGAACCACAATGGAAACCCATCCTCCAAGGCTGGATACCTGAGAAGGCTGCCTGTGAGCACGCGGCAGCTACAGCCAGGCAGGCGTGTGCATGTCTGAGTGCCGGCTGCCTCAGGGGCGCAGCTCCTTGCCACCTCCACAGAGACATACTGGGAACAACTCACACAGGGCTAGAAGAAGATGAGGACAGTTTACTTCAACCCACAGGGAACCGTCTTGCTGGAAATAGTTGCATCCATCAGAGTGGGCAGGCAGGTCTAGTCTCTGAGGGTGGTATACATGGGTGTGTGGGGGGGAGGGGGCGGGTAGGACTTTGGTCTAGCAGATTGGAGAAGAGTGTGTGGTGGGAGGGCTGATGGCATGATTCCCAAATTAATACCAGAAGAAGGAGGGTCCACTGGGTTAGGCGCTCAGGTCATGACACACATGGCATCTTCCTATAAAGAGGGTCTTTCACTGTGTTCATACCATACAGACATCCTAATGGAGAGGTCACACTGTACAAGCAGGAAGGGCTCGGGTCGGCGTGGTGAAAGTCTTGACCACTGGCAATTATTTGGAATAAACTAACTTTACTTCCTTAAGTTATTTTACATTTATACTAGTTATATATTTCCTTGGGTATAGTATGATATCTATAATCTCATAATACTCAAAATATTTTATTCTACCTATTATGAAATATACATTACATAGTCATTAACATAGTAAGCTTACTACACTGTAGAATGCTTTGTCTGACTGTGGCTTTGTACCCAGTCTCCTTCACCCTTCCCAGCTTCCAGGAACCACTGGCCTGCACCTTATGTCTGAGAGGCCAGTTTAATTAGCTCATACATGTGACTGAGGACACGCTTCTTTTGTGCTTTTGGCACTTCTAACACAGGAAGAGGCGAGATACCTTGGGGCAGTCATGTGATGCAGAGCAGGGTGCTCCGTGGGAAGGTGTTGGGCGCCACTGAGTGAGCTAATCTAAAAGTTAGAAGCTTTCCAATTCATGTTTCGAAATTCCACTGGCAGCATTGTTCATCAACACACTCAATAGGTGTTGACCATGTGCGAGTTACCTGTTAGAATGCAGGAGAGAGGTCTGTCTAGGATTCTGTGCCTTAGTGGGCGAGGTGGGTGCCTAAGCAAGTCAGAAGGACCAGCTTTCTGCCAGGGCTGCATGGCCATGGAAACACCCTGGGCTTTATCATTGAAACATCCCTTTCATTTTCCCCACACTTAGCTTATTTGATTATAGTGTCATTTTAGAAAGACATCAGTTATTTGTATACTCAGAACTCTAGGAAATATCTCGGGAAACTTGAGCTTGAGCCAAGGGTGGGCCTCTTTTCTGTCTCACAGTCCATGTCTCATAGCATCAAATCCTATTTTGATATTGGCGGGGTACTTGGAGATACAAATTAAGTCAGTCTACCATGACCACACTTCCCCCCATGAAACTCACAGAAAAGTCTCCAGGGATCTCCGAGATTCTTAGAACGCAATCAGAAAACCACAGGAGTAAATGATGTTGCAAAGCCAGGTCCTGTCCTCAGGAAATCTTAAGTATTGTGGTTAGTGCTAGGCAGTCTATGTAACGATTGAAAATGGCCTCATTTAAGGGTTCATTATCATAAATGGGATTCATCTTAAATAGGCCACTGAGCATTATAAATAAGCATTAAAGATTTTTTTCCCTGTGGTTTTTGTTTTCCTTCACACACACTTCCTCCTTCACCCACTGTAGACCTAGGAGTCCAGACAGCATGGCCGAGGGCTGCCTGGCAGTGTCTTTCTGCACCTGTCTGTCCTGTGTAGATTGCTCAGCCTGAGAGCCCAGTGTACCATCCTTCGAAACCCTCTCTGGGTTGAGGAGGTGCATATATGTCCCCTGCCTCTCTCCCTTCCAGCTTCAGCCCTCAGCTTTTTTGCTTGGATGAAAAGGCCTCTGGGGTGGGGGGCACAATGCAGAAGGGCAATCGAGAAGGCCTCTGGGGGGCGGGGCACAATGCCTCCTGGCTGGTACACCTCAGCCTCAATCCCTATCTCTAATTTCATTTTCAGTGGAGACAAAATGATTCTGCTTCCCACTCCCCCACCTCACCCCCCAGCCGAAGCAAGAACTCTTACGTCTCTAGCCTGGTCAGAAATAGGATATGAGTGCCTCTAAAAAGTCACCATTGGCATCCCCACTCAAGTACAAGAACGGCACCTCCCCCCATCATGAGATGCTCTCTGTCGTGGCTGTGTGTGTTCAGATCTGTTTTCCCAAATGTTCTGCAAAGTTTTGCATCTCTCTGCTATCTTTAGCCTCTACCGTTTTGTTTGCACATAACAGCGGAGCAGCAGTTATTAAATAACGGGGTGCATAATAGGCACTGTCATGCCATCAAAGCGGGTGTGACTTTCAAAGGTTGGCGGCTAGCACATACTCTGCCTGTAATCGTTCGTGAACGTGAGTGAAGCTGAAAGGCAAATGGGAGCCTGACTGGGCCGTGTTTCTGTTCCTGTAGGATTCTGACGGGCAATCCGTTCACGTGTTCCTGTGACATTATGTGGCTCAAGACCCTCCAGGAGACTAAATCCAGCCCCAGTGCTCAGGATTTGTACTGCCTCAACGAGAGCAGCAAGAACACACCCCTGGCAAACCTGCAGATACCCAATTGTGGTAATTTATTTTTAATCAATGAGTTCCAGTTGCTATTAATTATTCTCATTGCCTTGGTATGGTAGTGGGTCTGGGAAGGATATCACTACCTAGACTTCACAGTGTGTTGTGGCTGTCTCTAGCGAATCAGATATTTACGTGCAGTGCGGAGAAGCCAGCTGCGAACACCTTTAATGAATTTTCTTTCCAAGTAGAACATTGCTTCTGAATGACTGATGTTAAAAAAACATGAAGGAAAAGTATATTGTTGATTCTTTTGTTGACTTGTCTGCCCATCCATCCACCAACCATGCATCCATTCAACTCTCCGCTTCTCCAAAAATATCCATGAAGAGTATAGCCCTTCCCAAGGCGCCCGCACACGCGCGCGCGCGCACGCGCACACACACACACACACACACACACACACACACACACACACGATTGGCATGTAAACCATGCAGAGTGAGAATCAAGCACAGGGCGCTGAAGGAGCCCTTGCAGCCAAGGTAAACGTAGTCTAAACCTGCACATTCTTAGGCTTGCCTTGCTGCGGCATGCTTCAGTCTCTCCTGTCATGGCTGGCTGCACCCCTGCCTGCTTGTCCCCATGCCTGGGATCAGCCTCTACTCTCCCCTCCTGTTCTTCCCAACACTTCCATCTGGAGAGTTTAAAAAGACACCTTTGGACAGGACCCAGCTCTCAGCGAGAGCTCATGTCCCGCAAGGAGGCAGAGCAGGGTGGCAGTTAGGATTTTCCAACTCTGCGATTTATCTCTACAATGACACATGTGGGCATTATTCCTTCATCAAAATTTTAATCTGTTAGTCAAACAGTTGACAAGCTCACAAACAATTCTGTTTGCTTTTGCCTGGTGGCAGGTGACAAAGCAGAAGCATTCCATGTAGTAGCTTGTTTGTGTCTCCAGGAATGCGTATAACCATTTTCCTCCCAGAGCCCCTGTTTGAAGGCCCACTTTTATTTAAGAACGACACTGTTGCTGCTTACACTTAAGGATTTAATAATGATAATAAAAGATAAGGGCTGGTTCCTCACTCTGGAGGACCTTAGAAGACAGCACTCGCCTGTCACACAGATTTCTGTCACAGAGAGAGCCTCGTGCTCTCATTGGGGGTGGGGGGAACCTCACTTGGTTCCCTTGCCTGCTTCCCTCGGCCTTCCTTGCCAGCCAACAAACAAATAGACAGACAGACAAACAGTACTTCCACACCAAACAACTCCTACTGTGTGTATATACATGGCTGTTCTGCACACATTAGCACCGCTGAGAGAAGCTGCCTAGAGGGCGAGAGAGTGCCTGTTGGTCAACTGGCCATTTGGCTTGCACCCAAATCCCCACAGCTGCTTTGGCCTCCTGTCCAGGAAGCGCGGAACAGAGAGAATTGTGTGACGCAGGCCCTTGTCCCACAAACTGCCTCTGAATGGGTGGCTGCTTTGTCCTTGCCCGACACCAACTCTTAAATGGCCATGTGGTCTTGACACGGGTTCAGAGGGGACCCATCATTGATATGCCGACATTGAGATGTGGACAGAAGAAATGTTTGGAGTAAACGGACATTTATTTTTCTTAGTCTTCCTGTCTTCAATGTTTTTTTATTTCTTTTGTTTTTCTACACCTTTCTTAGTGACGTATGTGTGTGAGAGTAGTATTTTCATATTTCCCTCCCCCTGCAAGGAGAGGTGAGCTTTGACTGATTGCCTAGATCTAACTGGTCACATCTTTAACCCACTTGAGTGTCAACAGTGCCTGTTAAAGAGGCATTTGGGGCTGTGTCAGGTGACTTTGCATGCTGGATGTTTATTGATTCCTGTTCAGAAGTTGCTCTGTGCTTTCTTTACTTGTTTGTGTCTTTCAAGGTATTTTACATTTGCCATGCATAGGTAATATCAGTACATTTTGTCATTAAAAAGAACCCCACCACTTTTGTTTGTATTTATAATCATGTTAGGTCATGATTATACTGACAGACTCGTGATATTCTTTCCAACTATTGAATAACGTTTGTGGTCAAATGTATCTTAGTTTCACTAAGTGTTTCATGTTGATGGAAGTTTGGCTTATTTCAAACTTTAGAGAAAGATTTTATTTTTATTTACTTTTAATTAAATTTTTTTTATTTGTATATGTGTATGTATTTGAGGTGTATGTGTACCTCATGCATGCAGTACTGACAGGAGCCAGAAGAGGGCGTTTGATTCCCCTGGAACTGGAATCACAGCTTGTGAGCCACCATGTGGATATTGCTTGGGAACTGAACACAGTCCTCTGAAGAGCCGCCAGTGCTCCTAACTTCTTACTGTCACAGTGTTCCCACAGAGTCCTTTCCCATGCTCCTCTCAGTGTTCTAGAAGACTTCACAGAACTGAGCCTGGTCTGGTCTTATACGATGTGCCCTTTAAAGTCAGCTGTACCCATAACTTACCACTCCGATATCAGTGAACTTCTTAGCTCATCTCTCTTAGGAGTGCTGCCTGGCCCTTTTACTGTGCATTTATTTCCCCAGTTACTAAGTATTCTTCAGCGTGTTGAATGGTTCTGTGATTTGGAGAATGCGTCCTCTTTCTATGCGTCCCTTGATATCCTGTAGCATTTGCATCTTCTTTCATTGATTTTCTTCTGTAGGGTCTGCTTTTTTAATTGTCTGAAAGTTATAAACTATACTTTGGCTTTTTGCAAAAATATAAACCCAAACATTTATTAGATATACTTCAACATACGTTTCCTGCAAGAATCTAATACCAAAAGACAAGAAAAAAATACTTATGTTTCTCTTGTATGTGTTTACCCATTTCTCAGCATTTTATCATCTCAAATTTTGTTTTTATTTTTTCTGCTCAAACAAAAATGTTTACAAACAGTTGGCTGAAGACTGTATTGGAATTCACATACTGCCACTTGTCAGAAGAACAAGCTCATAGTTATCAGAAGACACAATGGCAGGATTTCCTAAATCTGTAACAACAGCAAAAGAGTGTTTGGAGATAAATGATGTAATCTGAAAAAATTATAAAGGTGAATTAATAGGGGATTCAACAATACACCAAAAAAGGCAGTAATCTATGGGTTTTTAAGAAACTAGCATTATTTCTTTTCATACCATCATCAGTGTGTATTTCTGTGTAATTGGCAGCGAAGAGACAGTAAATATGTTTTCTAAATCATAGCCCTAGGAGCCTGGCAGATTAACACTGAGATGCACGCATGTGTAAACCACAGTGGAAGAGTTGAGGAAATGACAACAATGGTCATTGGGGTTTTTAAACGTTTAAAAACATGTTTTTAAGGGTTTTACTGGTGCACACTCATTGCACATGCTACCACCAGACTATCTGAGGACATTTTGGTCGATTGTGTGAGGTATGTGCTGTGAGCAAGTTCTCTTTGTACTGTGTGTGCTCACTCTCATCTCCCCTTCCCTCTCCTCTGTTAGTATTCTTTGCTTCTGTAAACAATGTCTCTTCTATTTTTATGTCATGTCCATGATTTTATGTATCTATGCAAAATCCAGGACCAGAAATGAGAGAAAACACAGATGTTTGTGGTTTTGGACCAGCTTGGTTTACCACACATGATTGTTGGTCAGTTGCCCCCCATGTCCCTGCAGGTGAGGTGCCTTCAGGCTTCCATATGGCTGGAAGGTTTTCCTTGTTCATTCCCTGTTGGTGGGCACCTAGGGGGCTTCTACAGCTCAGCTGTTGTGAACAGAGCAGCATGAGCATGCCAGAGTCTCTGTGATGTGTAGACTTGGAGCCCTTGTGTAGATACCGGAGAGTGGTTGAGCTTGGTCACTCGGTGGTTCTAATGCTTGGTTTTCTGAAGAGCCTACATAGAGATTTCCACAGTGGTTGGAGACTTTACATTTCCCCTAGCAGTGTATGAGGGTGCCTTTCATTCCCAGCCTCACCAGTGTTTGTTATTGTTCACTTCCAGTCGATGAACCGTGTCTTAATGTCTCTGATTTTGGCTGGGGCAATGTAGTAGGTGTGTTTTTAATTTGCACTCATGACTCTAGTGAAGTTGAAGATTCTTTTTCACCCTGTCACTTTGCTGAAAGCAATTATCAGCTCTAAGAGATTGCTGATGAAGTCTTAGAGACAGCTCACCTTCTTGCTTTCTTGCTTCTATCTATTTTATTTCCCTTTCTTGTCTTATTGCTTCAGCTAATACTTCAAGCACTCTATGAGAGTGAGCACTCTTACTACCATGTTAGTGAAAATACTTTGGGCTTCCCCCACTGGGTATACTGTTGACTATAGGTTTGTGCATGTAGTCTTTAGTGTCTTGGAGTTTTCCCTGCTCTTAGCTTCTTCGGGACTTTTGTTATAGAGCCATGCTGGATTTTGTCAAAAGCCATTTCTGTGTCTATGAAGATGATCTGAGATCTCTGCCCTGGAGTCTACTTCTGTGATGTATTACGTTTGCCGAGTTGCACGTGTTGAGCCACTGCAGTGAAGCCGACTTGGTCATGGTGAATGGTCTTTTGAATGTGTACACGTATTTGGTTTGCAAGACTTTTACTGATCATTTTTGCAGCAATGACTGTCGGGGAAATTGGCTATAATTTCTCTTTTGTTACTGTTACTTCTTCACTGGGTTTTGATATCATGGTATCTCTGTCCCCCTAAAAAGCATCTGTTAAAGGAGAGCCTGCTGTTTATTGAGAGCAGGGTCATGGAGTCCTCTAATCTTACTGCGTAGGGACTTATCTGTCATTCCATGCAGTAGCACTTCTTTTATGAACTTGGGTGCACTGTGTTCAGTGTGTTACCTGTTTCAAGTTGCAACATGCCCTTCACGGATTAATTGCTCTCCTAATCAGTATGAAGTGATGGTCTTTGAATCTTATGGTTGATTTTAATCTGAGCCCATTTTCTCATGCATTAGAACAGTAACAGTTCCTTGCTTTTCAGTCCCATTTGCTTGGAGTTCCTCTCCCAGACTTTCACCCTGAGTTAATCCTTTCTTTGATGAAGACATGTACTTCTTGGAGGCAAGAAATAGATGGACTACTTTTTGGTCAGGTCTGATGGACTATGTCTTTTGATTGGAGTAATGGACACAATTGATAGTTATAGTCATTGAAAAGTATGCATTACATCTTGTCCCCCCCCCCTTTTTTTTTTTGGATTTGTAGTGTTTTGGAGTTTTGCATTCCTCCTCTGTGTAACTGCTGTTCATGTGGTTTGTTCTTTCCTGTAGCTTGTTGGAAGTGTTTATCTTTCTTTTCAGCCCAGAGGGGTCTTTAACTGTTTAAGCTATCTTCACTAGGAATGGCTAAGAGGTCATGATTTCCTTTAGATTATTTTTGTTTATCATGGAAAGGTTCTCCTTTAATTATAAGATATGGTTTTACTGGATATGGTAATCTGGGTTAACAATTATTGGCTTTCAGAGTTTGAACTATATCACACTGCACCTGCCTACCTTTTAAGGATTCTGCTGCTGAGTATTGACACTTGCAGTGAGCTTGCCTTTATATGTGACTGGGTATTTCTATCTTG
>JADRCD010213568.1:6116-20045 GCA_019843815.1 Montemys delectorum
AAGAAAGAAAGAAAGAAAGAAAGAAAGAAAGAAAGAAAGAAAGAAAGAAAGAAAGAAAGAAAGAAAGAAAGAAAGAAGAGAAGAGTAGATAAGAAGGAAAGAAGGAAGGAAAACAAAAGGAAATCAGTTGAGCAAGTCAGGGTGAGCAAGCTGGAATGAATGCAGCCTTCCCTTCCTGTGATTTCTGCTACAGGTTTGTGCCTTGAGTTCCTGCTCTGACTTCTCTACATGATGACTGTGTGCCAGAAGTGTAGGTCAACTGAATTCTTTCCTTCCTAAGTGGCTTGGTCAGAGTATTTCATAGCAGCAACAGAAAAGAAAACTAGAAAGCATGTCTATCATGATTTAAACATGAGATACAGATGTACTGAAACATCACAATTTTGCATAAATGACAACCTAATTTAACAACTGAAAAAATAGAAAAAAATAAAAATCAGTGTGTTTGTTGTACTTCTTGTTGTTTTTGATCTTCCCTCAACTCTTCTACAAGACTCCCTGAACTCAGTCTAATGTTTGGCTGTGGGTCTTTGAATCTGTTTCAGTCAGCTGTTGGGGGAAGCTTCTCAGTGTACAGTTATGCTTGGCTCTTGTCTGAATCCAGGCTGACAGATAAAAACACAGCCTGAGCCTCCAAGGTTGTTTAAGAAGATAGGCAGGCCTGTAATATATCCCAATTAATCCTCTGAGGACAGCTCGGCACACACACACACACACACACACACACACACACACACACACACACCAAATTAGCAGGAGTTGCTACTGTATTCACTTATCTCCATCTCCCAGAGTGCACTTGTGTATCCAGGGCAGCAGATGTAAATATAGCTGCCAGCAGTGTTTTCACATGTTATATCATCGCAATAAGGCTTTAACCAACAAAGAGGCATCAAGGTCTCACATGTACCCCCGTGAATCCACTATCTATGACGTCACAGTGGTAGTTGTTTCCTCCGTACACACATAGATCTTCATGGACCTTCATGAAGACAGGACTGACTGGCACATTCATCAAAGTTGAGTTCACAGTGGTATCCATGGAATTCAGGTGCACAGTCACAAAGGTGAGCCCAAAGAGCATGCTGGCACATGGCACCATACAGACAAGGCTGGGACCTATATTCATCAATTTCCAACTCAAAGTTCACACCAGAATATTTTTGAGGACAAATACACATGCATCTTTCTTTCTTATCTCGACTCCCTACCCTCAAATCCTGAAAGACTGGCCTCAAACTCATTGCATCATTGATTTTGAACTTCTGGTCTTCTTGTTCTCCCCCCACCCCCAACACTGATCTCACAGACATGTACCACCTCCACTTGCTTATACAGTACTCTGGGTTGAAGCCAAGGACTCCTGCATGGTACTTTAGCATTCTGCTAACACAGCCACAGACCCAGGCCTGAGTTAGTTAGTTTAGAAAGTATTTCTCGAAAAGGGAGTAACATCTTTGTTCCTATGTTCCCAGTTTATCCAAGTGTCCTGTCCTGCTTATAAAATGTTCATATATCTCTTGACTGTGATATACAAACTGTCACCTAGAGCTACACCAAGCATCATTATTTTAGTTTCACTAACAGCTCTTCACCCTTCACCCCCACTTTATTTTGTAGTTCCCAGTCCTGATGCCATCAAAACATGTGTGTCCTGGGAGCACATGCCATGTAGCTCACAGTTAGCCACTACTGTACCTCAGGCTCAGTCTGAGTTAGGCTGTGGATACTTCAGACTGCAATATGATACCTTGTCTGGTTTCTAAGGGGCGTACGTGATGTGATTCTTCTCTTTAATGGAAAAACCAGATTCAGAAATGCTCTAAAGTAAGCAATTTGCCATCATTATCTATTTCCCTTGTACCACAGAAGAATGTTCACACAGCAGACTCACAGTCAGGAATCCAGAAATATGGCTCTCTCCACACTAGTCACCAGCTAGTCTTAGGCTCACTCAGTAATTTCAGCTCACACTCTGATATCTTTGCTTTTTGAGGAACTGTACTTCCTTCAGACTCAAGTCCCTATTAGAACATAGAGCCAAGCTTTGTGCTCGCACTGCAAAAATAAATCATAGCAATTAGGCAGAAAGGGGGACTGTCCAGTTCAGGTTAGCCTGAGGCTTCTGGGAGCAGATCTGTGTTACTACACATATGTACTGCACCCAGCAGGTTAGAGGCCAAAACTGAATCTTGAATGTTCACAGTTTTATTCAAGAGGCTTTCTATGCCCTGGACTGCTATTTATAAATAGTAAAATATTATTTGAATGTGCTTTTAGTACACCTAGGTCTCCTCTATGTTGCATTTCTTAATAAAGATTGTCTTACACTCATTATTTTCAGTTATGAAAAATACACACTGGACTCCAAATATCCAGATCCCTAATGTCTTTAATCTCATGACAATGTGGAGAAGGTTTTTGCGTGAGATCATTCTCTTCTTTCACATCTACAAAGGCACAAGCTGTGTGACCAGGTGTTAAACTATTCAGAAAGTGCAACAGAAGTTCAGTGAAGGAAGAAGTCCCCAGGGTAGAAAGGTTTTATGAAGAATTCAGGCTCTAAGTAAGACTCTGAAAGGTAAGTGGGCTTTTGAGATTGCTGGTGAACAAAGAAATTCATATATATATATATATGAAGGATGGGAATTGAGTGAGCAATCACATAAAATAGACACAAGGTACTGCCCTGGGCCCCATGGAATAAACAGTAAAATATATCCCTGAGGAATATGGGATTCAGTTGATAAATATGCATAACATCAGCCAGCAAAAAAATGTGGAACAGTCAGAAAAAGTACTAACAATGGTAAAACATGGGGGCAGGAACCAGAGGCATGGCTGCAAGAGGTTCTCATAAGAATCTGATGAAAAAGCAGAATGGAAGAGGAAAGTTAAGACCAGGCTTAAGGAATCTGAAGTCAGCCAGCTATGCATGTGGTGGTAAGATAAGGAATAATGAATCAACATACATCTGCTATGTTCCTGGTTCAATGAGACCAAAAAGTCAGAGCTTACTTACTACATTTCACATTCAGACACTTACTTCACCTCTGTCTTCTCATTGGGTCCCTTCAACCACATTGTAAAGAAGTGGGACAAATATTAAGATGACTTACAGTTAGGGAAATCGAAGTAGTGGACATAGCAAGTAGGCTAGGGAGATGGCTAAGTCAATGCAGTGCTTGTCTTGCAAATATAAGCATGCTGATTCTTACCTCATAGCCCACATTTTAAAAAGCCATGTGTAATAGCACACAGTTACAATCCCAGCACCAAGGAGGCAAATATAGGAGAAGCCAAGGAGCTTTAAGGTCAGACAACATAGCCTACTTGGGGAGCTTTAGGCAAGTGAGAGTTCCTATCCCAGTAAAACAAGAAAGATGACTCCTAAGTAGAATGGCTGATCTCTGGCCTACAAATGTACATACAGACACAACTGTGTACCCATATGTGTACCCTCACACACATGAACACACACAAAGAATACAGCCTCTGTTCTTTTGACTTCAAATCCAACCTTCTTTCTACTATTATTCCTTGCTTCTTTGAGAACAAATTAGGCATACTTAGTTTTTAACTGTCTAACTGGATCACATATATTAATTACTCAGAGTTTCAAAGGCACAAGAAGCATATAGAAAACTGATGCAAGGAGAGGCTGCATTGGGGAGTGGACACAGAAAAGAGATTGATAGAGAGAGGGATTTACTCAGCAGAGGACGCAACACTCAGCATGATTGGTCACTGAGGGCCTGGCATCTCTGCCTTCAATGGCACTTTCATGCATGCACACACACACACACACACACACACACACGCACACACGCACACACATGCATGCACACATGCGTGTGACACACTGTTTATTTTACTTACTATGTTGATATAAATGTAGATATATTAATGCTATAATTTTTTAAACGACAAAGTTTTTCCTTCCTATTTTACAAGAAATTAAAACATTTCTTGGGCTGTTGAGATTACACAGCCCCCAGGCATTGTTCTTGCTGGACCCAGTGACTGAGTCATCCCAAACTGAGAGGCTTTGAGAAAGAGAAGAATTCTAAATGATTGCAAAACTCCCTTTCAAGAGAACCTGGAAGGATGACATCACTTCTGAATGGAGGAGAAAAGTTGAAAAGAGACATAAATTTGAAGCAGTAGATAATAGGTCTGATTGTGGACTTCTGAAGATTGACATAACTTTTTTTAAAAGACCCAGGTAAACAATACCAGTACATAACTTGCAATGTAACACTCAGCTTTAGGGATATTTGACAGTCAATAGCATAAATGTTACTAAAACAAAGGGAACTGTGTTCAGTCAAGGGTAGTGCAGTTATCTAGGAAGAGGGAGCCCTGGGACACAACTCCCTAGGATGCCAAGAGAGCACAAAAACCATGAGAGAGAGTGACCTTCTGATCAGCCTGAATTCAAGAAAGAAGCCCTTCACACTGGTATCCAGCCTTAGGAGATGGCCATAGGCCAGGAGAAAGGAGGAATTCATAGCCCCCAAAGATGTGGTAGTCCCTGTGCTCCTGAGAGTGATTGCAGATTGCAAAATCTGATTATGTCTGTGTTTCAGTGTCTGTAAAATTGAAAAGACACAGATGTGCTCTCCACGACTTCCAGACAAATGCGTTTTCTGAATGAAGACACAAAAACTGACTGAAAAAAATATCCAAGCAACTCTGCAATCTGATAGAAGCTCAGGCCCTACATAAAGCAAAAACTATAGACACTACATTTCTGCTCCATGTGAGTGGTCAGAAACATGGAGTCCATGACTCTCCCAAGTTGTCCTCTGGCTTCTGTCTACATACACACACTAATAATAATAATTAATAAATATAATTTAATTTACTTTAAATTTTTAATTCATCATTTTAAATTTGTAATCTTCAGACGAATGCCTAGTTCTAGCATATGCAACTCAAACAACCATAATTATGATGTCACTGCTTTCACTAAGGGGGTATAGAAATGACAATGGCATGTGAGGCTTGCTGTGAAAGGCTTGTTTTTGTCTTGAGATTTTCTGAGAGAAAATTAATACTGTTGAGGACTGCAGTATGCTTCCTGTGAGACTGGAGACTAGATTTTTTGATGCAATTGCAGTAGCCTTCGTGGAAACAGCTGGATCTGTGGGTGAACAGGGAGGTGTCTCTGAAAATCAGTCATCTGAATTGTGTCCTGAGAGAGTTCCTGAAGAGCTACATAGGAAGGAGATTGGCCTAGTGTTTGCATGCCTAGATACTGAAGTAAGAACAGCTGTGTATATTTCCACATTCCCAGACTCACACATGCACTCATGCAAGGAAAAAGTAATCACAGCAGAATCATATGAAGCAGTGACGAAAACACAACTGCGTCTCCTAGAAAGTTAACCCTGTGCCTCAGATACCGCTGCATAAATGGCCCTGCTAGAGTAAAGAGAAGAAAGACTGGCAGACAGTAAAAAGGAAGAGAGCATAAGATGCTCCAATCATGGGTCTAATTGTAGCATAGCAAAGAGTAATACATGGAAAGCAGGAACTACGCAAGCAGTTTTCTAAACTCCATGAATCCATAAATAACGCAAACAGGTAAGCAGGCAGGATATGAAAACTTTTCATTTTGAAATTAAGGATCAATTTTAGAATAACAGAGACTTCAGAAGTACCCAGTGAGAAAACCTAGAGCATCGAGCAGAGAGCATGAGAGAGATGGCAGACTTCTTAGCACAGTATCAGCAGGGAGAGTGGGATGTCTGCACAGTGGGACATTTCCTACCACTCCAGAGCTCACTATTAAGCAATGCCTTCCAGAAATAAAATAAAAATAAAATAAATAGTCAAAACATTCTTAAGCTATGAATGGTGGTGCATGCCTACAATGAAGAAAAAAGGTGTGGACACAGCAATTAAATAAAATAATAGATGAATTTCAAATTATGATGAAACTCGACAGTTAAGATACGTGAAATGGCCACAATGTCTGCACACTGGATCCACCTGTAGGGAATGAGTGCTAGAGAGCTTTCTGATGCAGTAGTGATCCTCATAAAATGCATGAGTTCAGAAATTTCTCTGATGTCTAGTGCTTTCAAATGGCTTAACTGTTTGTATATAATGAGATGTCTTGGGGAAAGAGATTCAAATCTAAACATAAAACTCATATATGTTTCATATTCATCTGCATACACACCCTGAGAGTAATCCCAAGCAGTATTTTTGGTGTGTCTGCATTTTGACTGTGAGATTGGATGTGGAGTTTTCCAATGCTGGAACCATGTCAGTGCTCCAAAATTGTCAGATACTGAAGCATGTTAAGTAAGAGTCTTAAAGAGCCTCAACCTACATTCCTTTATGCAGAGTACAGGCCTTTATACAGAGTGTTAACCTGTGCAGAGTGACAATAAAGTTTATGTAGAAAGGAGGTGTGCTGATCAGCCTTTGTCACCTTGACACAAACCTAGACATACCCAGGAAGAGGAAATTTCAGTTGAGAAACTGCCTCCATCAGATGGCCTGTAGGTAAGTTAAGACAACATTTTCTTGATTAATGATTGATGTGGAGGGTTCAACCCACTGTAGATAGTTCAGTCCCTGGGAAGTGGTCCTAGATGGTATCAAAAAGCAAACTGAGTAAGACATGGGGAGCAAGGCAGCAAGTAACATTCCTCATTGGCTTCTTGAGATAAAAAACAGTATGGGTAGGGATATGGCCCAGTTAGTACAATGTTTTTCATGCAAACATGAAGGCCTCACATTTGATCCCCAATTCCCAAGTAAGAGCTAGGCATTGCAACACATATCTACAACAGCAGCATTATGGTAATGAAGATAGAAGGGTTCTTGGGCCTCACTGTCCAACCATCTGAGTCAATGAGTTTATCAACAGACTCTCAAAATACAGAATGGAGGAGATGGAGGAAGACACCCAAAACCTCCATCTGGCCTCTGTATTTATGTACATACACATGCACACAGCCAATATGAATATGTGCATACACTACAACACAACTGAGAGATAAAGAGAATAATAGTAATATCCATACCTATTTTCTAGCATCATGAGGATCTCTCAAGAAAACACAAAGTATTTGCTGTAGGGCTCTGTACTCTGATGGACATGGAGAAAAACTTTATTGTTCAGACTTTATATACAGGAACTATGTGCAGATTTTATCCAGAGAAAGCACTTAAATTTGAAGAGTCATTTGAATCATGGCAGGGGACACATAAAGTATTACAAAAGCACTGAGCATAAGAGACAAAGCCACACAGAATACATAAAACTGGCCTAGAGTGGACAGGGGCAAGCTGACTAGAGATAGTTCCTGCTTCCTTAGTATCCCATTTCCTCTTTAACTTTGACTCTCCAGGATGTCTAGCTGGAAGTCAATGACCACCAGGAGAAAACACCTGTATCTGAAAACAGCTGTGTGTGCATTCGTCATGTTAAAAATTCTATCTTGGGGTTTGGATGTTAATGTTATGTTCCCAGCAATGTCATGAGAAATAGAGGATGAGATGTAGTCCATGCAGTCAGGAGGCCCAGGTAACAGAGCTTCTCCTCAGCAAACTCGGACAGGCTCAGCCTATTGTCAGAGCAGCTGTGCACACCACGCACATCATGCACACTCATGTACACATGAATGCCTCCATGGACAGCTACGCATACACACATAGAATGCTCTGTGCACTCACTCATTATAGACACAGTTTACATACACGAACACACAACTGTGTGCATATGCATGCATAAGAACACCTCCTAGCAATATAAATTATTTGAGGATTATCATTAATAACAAGTAAATGGCCTGCTCTTGCTTTGTTTCATTCGCTATTTATATCCCATGCATTATTCTCAAAATTTCAATCATTAAAATGATCTCTATCAATATTAACCTTATTTTAAGATTAATAAAATATGTTCTCAGGGGCTTGTGTTATTCAAGTATTACTCTGTACTTGAATCTGTTCCAAGTAAAAAATTTATTCTTGTACATTGAGAATAGAAGAATGATTATAACTTAATAGCTAAAAATTTTTCTCTAAATAGACAGTAAAATGTTCTATTATATTACTGTATTATGTTCATGGTCAAATTATAGCTGTATAATAGAAAACATTTATGTGTAGACCATTGACTGGATACTATTAAGTTTGAACAGAAAATCTTCAGCACAGAAAAATCCAGGATTTATAGAGCACATCACTTTGAGTGCCTTTCTTTATGTCATATATAACAATTCTTTGTCTTATCTAGATTTTTTCAACTCAGGTATGAATCTAAAATAGGTGAACATTTCATGAATTTCCTTCATTAACACAGAAGAAAGCAAAGCTACTTAAAAAAAATTGGAGGTAATTTCCCCTGAACTTTGGGGAATTGTTCAAATTGTGTATGTGCACATGTGTTTCTGTATGAACTGAGGAGCTTGTGAGTAGTATGTATACTCAAATATTGGACTTTCATGTAGATACATGTAGGTGTGTGTTGATATATGTTTTGGTCTGTGTGTGTTAGTAAGCATGTTGTTGTGTAAATTGTATGTGTGTCAGTGTGTTCACATGTAGGTGAGTGGCTGTAGATGTAACAGAAAGTAGGTCTTCAGTATGTCCACTAGCTCAGGAAAGAATCATTTCATCCTATTTTGAGGTTTTTTTTTTTTTTTTAAAAAAAAAAAAAAAAAAAAAGAACCTTCAGGAAACATACCCTTATCTGACAAGCAAGACCGGGGAGTTCCTGTGCTCCTACCTTGAGTCATGTTTCCTGAATGTCAGCCTGTGGCAAAGATGAATTTGTAGAAGGATTACATTAAAGAACCAAGAAAGCAGTCCTGAGCTCTAACTGTCTTTGTCTAAGGGGCTACCAATGGTATTGTGACACAGTTCTGCAAAGGGATCCAAAGACAAGAAGGTGCAGAAAAGGGAAACTACCCTGAGAAAGCCGTCCTTAGGGTGCTGAGAACATGAACTAAGATGTCCCAAGATGTACAGGTGCTGTTTCAATAACTGTGGAGAGCTTTTGGGGCTGACTTCTAAGAATTTGTCAGGAGTGTGACATTGGGCTAGGACACAGAAGTAGGCTCAAGATGAATACTGCTGAGGAATGTATTCTTTGTATCTTGATGGGTTTTGTTAAGACCCTGAATACAGCCAGGCAGTGGTGGTGTATGCCTTTAATCCTGGCACTTGGGAGATAGGGGCAGGTAGATTTCTGAGTTCAAGGCCAGCTGGTCTACAGAGTGAGTTCCAGGCCAGGCAGGAAACCCTGAGAAACCCTGTCTCGAGAAATCTAAATAACCCTATCACCCAAGGACTCTGAATACAGTAGTCATGGAACCGTCCCCTATCCTGTCTGTGTTTTGTTTGTTCCTTAACTACTTTGTTTATGACGGAGAACTGACCAGATTCTTTGAATGTACTTAAAATGATATAAAGGCAGACTGGAAAAAAATAAACTGGCTTCAGCAGTCCTCCCCAAAACATGGTCAGGTTGTCACAGGAGTACCCCACTATGCTGGTTCTCTTGCTGACAAATCCATCTAGCCTTCATTTCTCCACCAACAGTAGAATGAACTTCTTCAATACTCGAATATAGATTGAAAACCACCAGCTATCCAGGAATCTTCTAAATTTGCAGTGCCCAAGTGGGACTAGAGAGGCACCCTACTTTATGGGTTAAGCAACTACTGAGTTCTTCGTGTCTACAATATGAAGCCACCACTGTTAGACCACTCAAGACAAATCATATAAACCACTTCAATAAATCCACATTTAATGTCTATGTTCACTCTGTCTGTTCTTTTCCTTTGGAAATCCTAACACATCAATCACCCAGCACTATTTACCACGCCCAGACTGGGGCAGCCCTGGAGGCACAGGCAGACCATCAGAGGCCAGAGAACAAAACACCCAAGCAGATGTCCTCCCTGCATGTAGCAGTGCTGCATAAGGCATACAGGGTGATACAAAATGATAACAAGCAGAGACCTCAGAAAGTTCTTGAAGTTCAAAATATGTTCACTCAATACAAGGAGGTCAAGAGCCTATCCACTGACTCAGGTTTACCTGAGAAAAGGGGTCTGAAAAACTAGCAGCGTGATGGTCTTCCTCAGGGCTTCTCATGATATAAAACCCTGAGAACTTTGGAAATTCAAAACCTCTAGAAAGTTACTGTAAGGCCTTTGATATCCAGCCTAATGTTTTCTTTCTAAATCTGTTAGGGTACTACTACTTCAGTAATTCCTTCCAACTTTGTTCCCAGCCTTCACACAGATGGCCATATAGATCCCACAAATTTGACACACATGAATGACCAGAGGCTCAGACTTGTCCCAAACTCATGTGAACAACATTCATTTCCTCAGTGTTACTTCTATAAAGGAATCTGTATTGATAAAGCCTCATGACAGAAACATCGTAGGTTGTTGAAAATTTATCAAGTTTAATAAATAGATTGATCCCCAGAGACTTCAGAAGCAAACCAATGGATACTGTAAGGAAGCATGCTTGGCACTGATATTTTTTATCTCATTCAATTTTGCTCAAAAAAAGTCTATCGCTTACCACATTGGTGGACTTATCCACTCATGAAGAAACAGAATGAAGTGCTGTGGAATATTAAAAAGCCCAGTCAAGAACTACTTTAAACACGTTCAATGACACTGCAGAGCCTTGTTAAACCCTCAGTTGTCAGATAGCCATTAACACAGTAGATAGCTTGAGCAGAAAATCTGAGCCATCTTTGGTTTTGTCCATTTCTCTTCTGACATGGAAAAAGCAGAAAGGGGATATAAAAGCAGATCACTTCAGCTCAAAATAGATCTGTTCTGATTCTCACTCCCAGGACCTCCTGATAATTAATGAAGAAAAGACTGTTTTTTTCCCTAATGATGTCTGTAGTTGCAGTGCAAGCCTACAGCAGTTGAGTGCCTAATGGAAAATTTCAGGGATATTTATCATAACTGGACATAAAGACCAGATGCCTGCTTAATGCCCAGGTTTAAATGTGAAATACCTTGAGATGTAATTACTGAGCCTCAGAATGTAGATGAGTTCCCTGCTCAGGTTCAGAGAAAGTGTACTGACAGTTAACTTTAAGATACTGTTCAGGCTGGAGAATTGGAGCTGTAGCAAGAATGGATGTAAACATGTTAGCACAGTGGCCCAAGGCTCATAGGATGAAAAACCATATGCTTTGCATGGGAAGAACCCAAATTCCCTCTATGTTCACAGAATTGGAGGTGCAAGCTTTGAAAGTGTTCTTGCTCATAATAAAATATTTTTTTTCTGTGAAGAAATTTTGTAAACCCACTTAAGTTTTTGTACAAGATACGTTGCATGTTGAGTACATACTCTTTCTGTACCTCCCTAGCATCTCCTTTTGTTTTGGCTTTAGGCAAGGTCTTTTTCTTTTGTATTCCAGACTGTCCTCAGCATTGCTGTGTAGCCAAAACAAATGACTTTGAACTGATGAGATTCCTGTTTCCATCTTCCAAGTGCTAGATTATGAGACTTTGCCACTATGAAGTGCTGTGAATTGAACATGGAAATTTGTACATGCTAGGCAAACTACAAACTAAATCCTACAACCTAAGTAAAAGCCCCACCCCATTTTGTTTTGTTTTGTGGTGCTACAAGTGTTAGGTAGGTAAATTTCTGCCACTGAGATATACTCCAGCCCTAGAAGGTTGAAAAGCCATCATTGAACATATGTTCGTACGTGCACATATATGTTCATGCCTGTATACACACACTTGAAGACAAAAAAAAAGACTTTTGCATGTATTACAGGTATCCATTACCCCACCCAGTTAATACAGTACTGGGATGGAACTCAACATGACTTCATGCACACTAGGCAAGTACTCTACCGACTGAGATACAGCCAAAAGATGGACTGAAAAAAGAAACTTCTCTGGATCACTTTTAAATAAGCTGCTGTCTCTAATGTCTTTTTTATTATTATTTATTTATTACACATCAGATCTCATTACAGATGGTTGTGAGCCACCATGTGGTTGCTGGGATTTGAACTCAGGACCTTCAGAAGAGCAGTCAGTGCTCTTAACCACTGAGTCATCTCTCAAGCCCCTGCTAATGTCTTAGAACAGATTGTTTAGAGACAAAAGATCATTTACATCAAAAAAACATCTAGACCAGAACATTGGTCCATTATTTGGGCATGTTGACATCCTGATTTCTTTAATCTCTATACACAATTTCCAAGCTACTATGTGTTTTTATTCAGGGTATGAATATGCTTGAAAGAATAAAGTAATACTCACATTTAAGGACAGTGATATTTAGAAGCTCCTGAATCTGAAAGGGTTTCAGAGTGCTGAAGGGCACTACTTAAAGCAGGCAAGCACATGGAAATAGTTTATTGACCTAAGACTCCATTCCCATTGGGCTATGCATACAATCCTCATCTAATAAAGCATTTGGCAGCCTAAGATCTTTACTTTCACATAACACACACACACACACACACACACACACACACACACACACACAAAACAGTGCTACCTAGTAACCTGGAATCCCCATTGGCATTCAGCAACACACCCCACTCTGAAAATAGGGTAAGTTATTCCTCCCCTAACAAGCACCTAAATTAGACTAGATCTACTCAATATCTTACTTATGTCTAGGTACAAGAGTAGGAAGGCTGATAAAGCTTATACTGATTTCAGGTATGCGCCCAATAAGGCAAACTGTGTCCTCTAAGTGAGAACTTTCAGGGAAAATTCCCTATCATATGCCTACTTTGTAACTGGGCATGCATTTGCTTAAAATCAGATGCATTATGAAAAAAGTAGAGAAATAAATATATAGGTTAAGTTGTCAATGAAAATAACTGCCCAAACTATATCCCTTAGCAATTAAACTCTGCTCTTCATAAAAGGAACCCCCAATGATTCTAGAGCCCTTACTCACACAACCTGCTGTCAATCTTTATACTTTATTTCTTTCTATATATGCTACCACTTTTCTTTTTTTGTAAAGTTTATTTGCTATTTTGCAATCTATGTGCATTTTTAATTGAATAAAGAACAAATAACAGTGAAACTAGCAGAATTTTCAGTTACCAGTAACACTCTCATACCTTTAATATATTCTTCTCAGAGTCCACAATGCTAATGCTCAGAAAATATGATTCTCTATTCCTGTAAGACATATGGAAGAGATGCTTACCCTACTATACACACACATACACACACACACACACACACACACACACACACACACACACACACAATCCTATCAGGAAAACAGACCCCCAGCTGTACCACTAACCCAAAGCAGCCATAAACTGTGTTCCTACCAAATGATGCTGTAGTACCCTGAGTCTTACCATGCAACAGACCATTGTTCTGAGTGGTTATCTCAAGAATGGGAATGTTTACATGTGTGAAAAAAACAAATTATTCTACCCAATACCAAAAACTGCTGGATTCTGCTGTATTGTATACACAATGGTCATGGTTGCACACACACACACACACACACACACACACACACATACACACACACACTCACACACACACACACTAACCAAGCATAGTGTTTTCTTTTCCTGAACATCCAGTGGAAGCCTGTCTTGAAACCCAAGGTGGGGGGGGAGGAATAAGCATTTTGCTGATTCAGCAGTCTTGCTGAACAGCTCACAAAATGGAATTTTAGCTAATCAAATCCCCATATGTATTTTATGACAATAGTCAGTGCTATATGCCCCGTTATTAGAAAATAAGGAAGCTGCTTCCCCCCCCCCCCCCCCGTAGCGGCCCCGCGCGGTGAGGAGCTCATGTCCGTACTTGTAGCTATGCCGTCCAAGGGTCCGCTGCAGTCCGTGCAGGTCTTCGGACGCAAGAAGACAGCCACAGCTGTGGCCCACTGCAAACGAGGAAATGGGCTCATCAAGGTGAA
>JADRCD010213569.1:0-16940 GCA_019843815.1 Montemys delectorum
TAAATAGTAAAAAATTTACAGTATGGACTAGACTGTGCCTCCATTGTATATGATCTGATAATTTGGAAATCTTATATATTCTAGTGATTGTATTTGTAACTCTCTTTTGATTATAATTATTTATTATGTGCATGCCATCATACACGTATAGATATTAGAGGACAAGTTAGAGGAGACGGCCATCTCCTTCTATCTTATGGGTCCTGGGATCGAACTCAGGCCTTCAGACTGAGTTCGATCAACAAGTGCCTTTACCCTCTGAGTCCTCTTGACAAGTTAGATCATTTGATTGTGACAGTATTGCACCACAGAGTGTATAAAGGCTTGGTGGGTAGTACAGTTGAGCATCCATGTTCATTTCCCAGAAGCCTCTGTGTCTTGTTTGTTCCCACCCCTTCCCCATCACAGAGCCAGGTCCTTTCTGCTAGTCATTTCTTGTTTTGAGACAGAGTCTCGGTATGTGGCCTAGACTAGCCTTGAACTCACTATGTAGAACAGGCTGGGCTCAAATTCACAATGCGCTCTCTGTTTTTAAACAGGATTCACATTGTTACTCACAGCCCCATCCTCTAGGGTTTATTATGGTCACTGCTGTGTCCTGTGTAGTTAACAGATTACAGTTTGTTTCACTCGTCCTTGGAGAGGAACTCTGAGGGGCTTCTCTCTGAGACTCAGAAGAGCCGTCATGATTTGAACAGTTTTAGGTACGCCTCCTGCTACCCATGCCTTTGTATTTTCCTTAAGGTAGGTATTTGGGGGAAAAGAGGCTAGAGAGGTGGTTCAGCAGTTTCCAGCACCTACATGGCAGTTCACAACTGTTTGTAAATGAAGCCCCAGAGGATCCAGGGCCCACGTCTGGCTGCCTTGGGCACCAGGTACACAAGTGGTGCATAGATATGGACGCAGGCAAACACCCATGCTCCGAAAAAGGGGCCCTTTTTTTTCCCCGTGGAGACTGGTTTCTCTGGATAGCTCTGGCTGACTTATAACTCTCTATGTAGACCAGATTGTTCTCAAACTCACAGAGGAATCCCGAGTGCTGGGATTAAAGGTGTGTGCCTCCATGCCTAGCCAACAGTTTTATTTTTATTCATTTATTTATTTATTTATTTATTTATTTGGTTTTCCGAAATAGGGTTTCTCCGTGTAGCCCTGGCTGTCCTGGAACTCACTCTGTAGACCAGGCTAGCCTCGAACTCAGAAATCCGCCTGCCTCTGCCTCCCAAGTGCTGGGATTAAAGGCCTGTGCCACCACCGCCTGGCCAGTTTTATTTTTAAAGATAGGTATTTGGGAGGGAATATACTGGGCCTTAGGTTATCTACATCTCTCATTCCTCCTGGAGATGGTCATATGGTTTTTTTTAATTTATTTTTTCATAGCACAATGGACTTCATGAGGAGGAGGAGGATTTTAACATAGATTTAAGCAGATCTTAATAGAACTTGCTTCATAGACTTCCTCCAGTTGGGAACGGGTGCTTTCAGGGGGTGCTGAGGCACTGGAGCCCCCCCGCCCAGGGAAAACCCGCCTCCTCTAGGGCTCCCTTAAGGGTAGGCTACTGTCTTTGGAACGATGGGGTGCCATCCCTGGAAGCAGGCGACTTCTCCACGTCACACCAGGCTTGCAGCTGGCACATTTAGCTTCTCACTGAGTCTGTGTCTCCCCACTTCCAGCATTCAGCCCGTGTATGGAGCTCAGCACCCTCCTCTGGATCCTCGGCTCACGAAAAAGTAAGTCAAGGCCTCGTCTTCTCCCGTCACCCACCCACCTCCTCTAGTTTGCCGAGTGACTGTCTCCTCCCTGGCCTTTCGAGCTGCTTCTTTGCCCTGGGTGAATCTTCTCACTAATGAAGATTCTCAGTGTGTAGACCAGGCTGTTTTCAAACTCTCAGAGACCTACCTCCCTCTGCCTCCTGAGTGCTGGCGTTTTAAAGGCACGTATCACTATGCCTGGGCCAAAGGGGCAGTTTTTAAAAGTTGATTTTGTATGTCTGTGTGTGTGCCTGAGTGTACGTATATGCACCATATGCATCGTATAGGTGCACACAAGGGCATCCGATGCCCTGGAACTGGAGTTGCAGGCAGTTGTGAGCCACCATGTGGGTGCTGGGAACTAAACTCAGTTCCTTTACAAAAGAGAATGTTTTCGGGGGGGGGGGTTGTTTGTTTGTTTTGTTTTTTCAAGGCAGGATTTCTCTGTGTAGCTCTGGCTGTCCTGGAACTCACTCTGTAGACCAGGCTGGCCTCGAACTCAGAAATCCACCTGCCTCTGCCTCCCAAGGGCTGGGATTAAAGGCATGCACCACCATCACCAGGCCTAGCAAGTGTAACCTCTGAGTATAACCTGTCCAGCCCACGAAGGAAGGAGCTGTTCCTGAGACAAGGTCTTGTTGTGTAGCCCAAGGTGGCTTTGAGGTCTGGTTCTTCCCACCTCTGAGGTTACAGCAGACACCGTAACCACCTGGCTTTGTGGACACTTTAAAAAAGATTTTTATCATTTTTAATTGTGTGTGTGTATATGTGTGTGCCAGCCATCTTTCCAGCCCCGTGGAAGCTTTTTTTTTTTTAATGAGACAGACAGACAATATGAATGAAGTGAGTGAATTTTATAAAGGGGGCACTGCTAGCAGCTGTTTGCCTTTGAATGTGATGTGCAGTGAGATCCCTGGGATGTGCAGTGAGATCCCTGGGGCTGTGTGTGGCAAAGGCCTGCAGCTTCGTGAGAAAGGCGGGAGACTAGAGGAGTCCACCCAGCTGCCTGACAGCATGGCCTCCTTGGGCTAAGCATCACAGTTGGCTTTCCCTGTAGAAGAGCATCCCACCCATCGCCCAGAGCCAGCTGCTGCAAGAGCCTGGCCAGCTAGTTTTATAATTGCCTGAAAGTCTGATCGTCAATATGTAAATCCGCTGTGCATGCATTCTCTGGGCAGTGGGTGCTCTTAGGTTCAGATCCTTCCCCTTACCGTGCCTGTCATCAACCGTGCTTCCTCTGGCTCTGTATTGAGTGCAGCTCTTGAGGAATATGGCCACGTCCCAGGGTGAGCAGCAGACCTTCGAATAGCTGTGTTTTAATGTTTTACACGTTAATAATGTAAAGCCCAGGACACTTTCCCTGGTCCCTCCACATCACTCGTCAGTCAGCTTCACACATCAGCTCTGAGTAATGGCTTCCCTGGCTCACGTCGTGTGCTGGCATTAATAGTCTCGAACTTGGAGCACCAGGCTGTTTTACAGTCCCGGTTGTTGCTGTAAAACATTTATCGCCCTTGTTTTACCACCTTGGTTTGGAGCTTTGACTGCCTCCTCTGCTCTGCTCCAGACCATCGTTAATTACCTCGTGCTTAATCTCCACCACTGCAGGGGCCTCCACACCTGGCCTCTAATTATCTAAACTGCACGGGGACACTAAGTCACCCTGTCCACGGACACTGACTCCAATTTGCTAAATTATTACTATTAGTGGCAGTATCGCCTGCAATAATTTTTATAGCTCAAATAAAATTAGTGTTATTGCTGGGCAGCCCCGTCAGCCACTTGCTGGCACGACAGGCTTCTAAATGGATTGTTTTCCACACTGAGGCTGTGTGGTAGGTCCCACCTCCCAGTTACAGCACAGCATACATGAAGCCAGGGGACTGGGTTTGCTTGAGTGTCTCTAAATTCCCTATTTGCCCTACCTCAGCTACCCATTGTCAGACGTTTTTCTAATATAATTCTACGTGTTGTCCTAAATATGCATGGATCTTATGCCAGCCAAAGCAGTTCTGTATGCAGAGCTGCTGTTGCAGGGCTGTCAGATTGCATGTGGCAGCTCTTTCCTGTTCTGAGCAGTATAACCCACGACCACTCCTTCCCAGAGTGTCCTTCACTGAGCCTCAGGCAAACGTGTCACCTATTGTGGTTTTTACTGCCTCTTGGACTTTTTCTTTCCTTTCTCTCTCTCTTTCTCTCTCTTTCTTTCTTTCTTTCTTTCTTTCTTTCTTTCTTGATTTATTTTCTGAAGGTTATTTTTCTGTGTGTATGAGTATTTGCTTCCATAAGTATTTGCGCACCATGTGTTTTGTGCTTGGTGGCCGGGGAGGCCAGAAGAAGGCAACAGAGCCCCTGACCTGGAGTTGCAGATGCTTGTGAGGCACTGTGTGGGTGCTGGGAACGGAACCTGAGTCCTCTGCAAGGGCAGCCGGTGCTCTAACCACCCAGCCATCTCTCTAGCCCCAAAGATGTAGTATTTATTTTTAAAATGTGTGTGTGTGTGTGTTTGTGTGTGTGTGTGTGTGTGTGTGTGTGTCTGTCTGTCTGTCTGTCTGTCTGTCATATGTGGTAGTGCGTGCTCGTAAGTGCGGGTGCCCGAGGAGGTCAGGTGTTGAATCCCCTGGGTAGAGTGCCTTAGAAATGGGGACTCTGTAGGCATGGCCTGCTCAGCCGTCCAGCGTAGCCCTGCCTTGCTGTCACGGGGGAGAGCGAGGGTTTGAGTTATGTTTTGACCCCCCGTGGTCCAGTTCCCATGTGTTGTGTACTGTAGACCCTCACGTGGCTGCTTCTCTCTGTGAAGTCTGAAGTTAATGTGTTTTAAAAGGGAGAAAAAAAAGGGCTCAGGAGAGAAACACCAAGCTCAGAATTTTTCTTTCTCCAGGCTGGCCGCGTAAAAAAGAGGAGGTTTTTCATTTTGAGACTTAAAGCCACGTGTATGGCCAGTTAACGTCACCCAGCCCCCCCCAACAGCAGCTTACATCCCACCCTGATGGCCACCCGAGCGTACACCGACCCAGCAAATCAACCTTGACACCTCAGTGGACTCTGTGCTTAAGGCTTAGTTCTTGCTTATGTGTGTCCAGCGTGGAGTGGGGCAGGGCTGGAAGGCAGGCTGTGGTCCACCTAGTCGCTCACTCAGTGACTCAGGCAGAGGGAGGCCCTGAACTTGGAACTTTGTAGGTCACAGTGAGCAGGATGGGTGACGGGGCAGCCACCAGTGAGGTGTGGCTCCCTCACTTCTCTTAACGTAAAGGAGTCAGAGGGTTTCACGAGTTCAAGAGTGCGGGGAAATAAGAGAGCGGGTGGCAGCTGAGGAGCCTGCTCTTTGCTCGTCGTCGTCCATCTGGGATACTCCTGAGCAGTAGCTGGGGCTGTCCCCTGAAGATGGGCAGGTGTGTTGGGGTTGTTGGTTATGATAGTATATGACAAATGCTAATGAAGATGGTCCCACGTGTCACACTACTCAGCAATGCCGCCGTCTCCTCTCTTGAAGCTTCATCAAAGAGCGGTCAAAGGTCAGCTCGGTTCCCCTGAAGAACAAGAAGGCCTCCAGTTTCCATGAGTTTGCCCGGAACACCAGTGACGCTTGGGACATTGGCGATGATGAGGAGGAGGACTTTTCCTCACCTCCTTTCCAAACTCTGAACTCAAAAGTGGCTTTGGCCACTGCAGCCCAAGTCCTGGAAAACCACAGCAAGCTGAGGGTGAAGCCCGAACGGTCGCAGTCCACAACATCAGACGTCCCTGCCAGCTACAAGGTCATAAAGTCCAGCAGTGACGCCCAGCTGTCCCGAAACTCCAGTGAGTGCACCCTGCCCCTCTGTAACCTCTTGTTAGAGTGCAGCCAGAGAGAAAAGAGTTCCCCTCAGGCCCTCGCCCACATCTTTTATGGCATGATTCAAAAACAAAAATCCTCAAGCTAGAGGTCTGACCCAGCATACTGGCTGTCCTGCCCTTCACACCGGGTCTTCTCTTCGCTGACACTCTCTCCCTTGTCCCTTTCCCTACAGTGGCATCCACACATCTCCAGTGCTCTAGGCCTGGGTAGGTTTACAAATACTAGATGTGTTTAAAGGTGCCGGTGAATGAATTCACAAATGGTCCACCTCCTCAGCCATGGGAATGGCCGCCCACCTAAGGAGGCCTTTTCCCTGTTTCGGTGATGTAAACAGCATGTGCTGAAAGACCAGGTCATAGCCCCTGACGTCAGTCTGCCCGCCCGGCAGGTCTTGTTTTGTTTTGTTTTTCTAATTTGGGAAGCTGGCCTCAGTTACTGCTGCGGGTGATGGTGGTTTTAGATGTCTAGCACTTTCTGTGTCCATTTTTCAAGACCCACTCATGTTGCTTTACAAGGTTTTATGTATAGAAATCAGCTACCCCGACCTGGGCAGGGAAGTGCCCTCACCCTAGCTACAGGCCGGGGCGTAGAGGGCAGAGGGTATCAGAGCCTCAGAGTCTTACCTCAGGTCCCCTGAGTTTCTTTCCCAGCCTCAGACCTCGTACAAGGCCATGCAGTTTGGCTGTAGAATCTTCCCGAAACCCTGTCATGTGCCTTCGCTGAGACAGGACCCTGCTTGAGCCCACAGTGCCAGTCCAAGATGGGCATCCAGTGCTGATTGGCCAGGTGGCTCAAGCTCTGGATGAGGTTCTCAATGGAAGGAAGGCCCCAGCCAGGATCCCTTCAGGCTGCCCTGTGTAGCCGGGCCCCCAAATGTCCCCCTGTGGAGGTTCCCTCTGTGTGCCTCTGCCTATAAACAGCCGATGCTGGAGGTGCCCATCTGTCTAAGCTTTACTGCGTGTGGTCTGCATTTTCTCTGCCCCAGCTGTCACCGTAAGTGTCCCAGCCAGGCGCCTTACGGCAGCTGTCACAAACTTCTGCACTGCTGGCTCGTTCCTATTCCGTGTTTAATATTTTCATTTTAAGGCCCAGGTATTGAGGAATGCCACCCAGCCCTGGGAGGGCATTCCCTGAAACAGTTTTCTTGGTGGCGATTCATTCTGAAGGGTGCCAGGGTCAGACAGCCCTGAGGCATCGCCTCCACCGCCCTAGTTCCTTGACTTCCCAGGCTGAGTTTGTTTTTCTGCAAAGTAGTTAAAAATTCTTAGCTGGTACCATAAGGGATCATGGGAAAGCACATGCTCAAATGGCCTCATGGTCCCTTCTACACAGCAAGTACCAGCTGGTTTAGACCATCTATGGGGGAACAGAGTCCAGCTGGTTTAGACCATCTATGTGGGAACAGAGTCCAGCTCCTGTTGCTGCCAGTGCTTTGCTGGTAACAGCAGAGTTCAAAGCTGCTTCATTTGGGTAATGAATGCTGAGTGCAGAGGAGCAGGCTACACAGCATGGGGCTGCCTGAAGCCAGAGCTTCCTTCATGCCTTGAGGGGCCCCTGTGGGCCAAGTGCAGGCTAAGGTTGTGCCTGGCTCTGAGGGCAGCTGGTGTGCTTAGCCAAAGGGTTAAGTGTGCAGGATCATGCCTTAGCTTTTCATATACTCTGCTTTAGGCTGCGTGGCTTCTGCACTCACCAGGTTAAGGTAGCTTAAGATCAGGCTAGGATAGAAAGAGTTTCATCTTTCTTGGCGTCACCATGTACATTCTTAGAATGTTGCTGTGACGGCAACATCTGGGGTCAGCTGTCTGCAGCCATCCTCTGGCACATGTGCAGTCCCTGTGTATGGAAGCAGAGCCCTTCAGGGCCTCATTCTCTCCCTGTTCCTCAGCTGGAGCCTCAGGAGGCCACAGGCTCAGGCCCTGCCCTGGAGAAGGCACCGTGCTGCACAGCCCAAGCAGACCCTGGGGTGGCTGACCCATGACTTTCCTATGTAGTTCATTCTCTTTTTCAAATCCCTTCAGGCGACACGTGCCTGAGGAACCCACTCCACAAACAGCAGTCTCTTCCTCTCCGGCCCATCATCCCCCTTGTCGCCCGCATCTCAGACCAGAATGCTTCTGGGGCCCCTCCAATGACGGTCCGGGAGAAAACGCGCCTCGAAAAGTTCCGCCAGCTGCTTTCCAGCCACAACACTGACCTAGGTGCGTTCACCAGGGCCCCGGGCGAGGTGGCTGAGGTGACTGTGGCTTTCAGAGGTTGAACATGTCTACTGTCCTCCTTCTTTGACTTCTGGCTCCCCCTAGTCAGGTGCTAGCACAGCGATGCACAGTATTTAGGCAGAAATCTGTTGTTGGAGATTAGGGACCAGGGTGAATGGGGCCTGCAGACTGTGGGAGGGCCTGATCCACCTCTGTCTCTGCTACCTCCAGGAGTTCTCAGAAGTGCACACCTGTACACACCAGCCTTTACTTACTGGGCCAGGGTTACCCAATAGGGCCTCTGAGAAATGAATCTTGACCAGGTCAGGTTGGAGAGAACACAGCAAGACCTAGCTGTAACAAGTTTTCTGCGATCGGTCAGACTTTCTATACACTTATGGGAAACAGAATACAATGGCAGTTGCCAGGATACAATGATGTTTGCAAGCTGTACAGGACACACAAGATTAATGCCTAAGACCAATTGTCCTGTCAAACTTGTGTATGCTTCTCTAACTTCTGGGAATGCAGAGAAACACAGGCGGCCTGAGTGCTCGCCGCCTGAGGGAGCGCCTCGGTTTCTCGGGAACTGAAAAGCACACAGTGCCCCAGCAGCCTCAGATTCTAACCTGAAAAACCCATGACACATGCCTCTCGAGGCACTAGACCAGGACAAGCCCGAGATTCCTCACATACACCCATAGCTTCTCTGAGCCGGAGGCTGCTGCAGGTGCCCTTGGCACCCCGCTGCTGGAGGCTGTTCGAGGAGCCTTTCTTGGCTTGTCCTAGTGATTAGCGGTGATGGTGATTATATTTAGTGGTAGGAGGAACCTGGCCATGTTGGGTTTGGCCAATCAGGTCCTTGTGGAAGGACCTGATTCAGCGAGGTTGTCTTCTGTGTAGATGAATTGAGGAAGTGGAGTTGGCCAGGCGTTCCCAGGGAAGTTCGCCCGGTGACCTGGAGACTGCTGTCGGTGAGTTCCAACCACCATGAAGAGAACATGGGCCCCAGACAGCCCTCTGCCTGCCAAGGTTGGACTGATGTCATAGACTCCTCTAGTCCCACTGTGGGGCTGTGTCCAAAAAGACACGGCCTTCAAGTTCATTCCCACGCCTGCAGGTGAGTGCCTTCCTACAGTGGAGGAGGCCAGGAACTGGCCCCTGTGGTCACAGTGTCACTTCCTTAGCTGTGGAGAGGCATCTCGCAGGACAGCAGGATCCCGGCACTGGCTTTGAGCTAGCATCACCACTCCTGACAGCGTTTTGAAATCCATTTCCCAGCTTCATGAGAAGAGTCAGGCCGTAGGCCTCTCAGACGTAGGCTGCTGTCACTTTCCCTCTCTCAGATTATATGGCTCCTGCTTTGGGATGCTTGGTTCTGAGCCTCTGACATCTGCTCATTTGTCTTGTAAGGATTTTCAGAGGCCTGTTTGCCAGCCCAGGGCCAGGTGCTGTGCGCATGCCCCAGATCAAACAACAACCCCCCCCCCCCCCCCGCAACCCCCGGGCCAGTTCTCCAGCCACCCACTAAGGAGTGCACAACATAACTGCCTTTGAGAGGAAGGGCATCTTGTCACTGTCCCCTGCCTCTGGCCTTCCAGCTGTGCAGTCAGTGACTCCGCCACTCCTGGTAAGTTCAGATGCTGCTCAGAGTGCATTAGGCAAGCAGAAGGGGGTGGGATTCAGGAAGACGAATGGCATCAGGCCACCAGAGTTTTGACTGCTAACCCACAGGCTCCATTCGGCTCGCTGAGCTGACGGTTCCCAGTGTTACACTGGAAAAGAATGTGTAACCCATACCAGGAAGTGTCCCAGGAGTTGCCAGATCCTGGTAATTCCCTTGAAGGCTGTGACTCGTGTCCAGCTCCCTCCTGCTAACTTCTAGTTCCTGCTGAGTGGTGTCAGCTCTGGGTGCTCCACAGTGCAAGGTGTGGGACTAAAGCAGTAAGCCAGCCATGAAAGCTGGCTTGCCTCATCTGCCCTCCTGGGGTCCACTATCCAGAAGAGGGCCAGGGGCAGGGGCGGGGGCTGCCAAAAGAAAACCCGCTTCATCCTCTTGGCAGTGTGGTTTCTGTGCCTTGATGGTTTCCGAGCCGCTGCTCGGGCTGAAGTGAGAGCTCACCCTCTGACAGGCATTGTTGTCTTTAGGGTTATCTCCCAGCAAACACCGAGCGGCGGAAGCTGACGCTGCAGCGGAAGCGGGAGGAGTACTTTGGCTTTATTGAGCAGTATTACGACTCTCGGAATGAAGAGCACCACCAGGACACCTACAGACAGGTATGACATCTGTGGAGCTGTGCTCCTGGAGCCCGGTGCAGTGAGACATCATGTGTGTTCTGTGGCTCCCCTCCTTTTCATTCAGCAGCTTTGGCTTTGCATTAAAAAAAAAAAGTCGAACTTACCGTGGATGTGTGTGTGTGTGTGTGTGTGTGTGTGTGTGTGTGTGTGTGTGTGTTCAGGCGCTCTAGGGATATCAGATCCTTGGACCTGGAGTAGGAGACTGTTGTGAGCTGTGCTCGAGCCTGAAAACCAAACTCAGGTCTTGAGGACGAACAGCCTGTACTCTCAGCTGCTGAGCCAGCTCCTGATTTATTTTCTTCACCTGGGACTGGGTTTTACTCTGTAATTCAGACTGGAACTCACTGTGTAGCTCAGGCTGATTTTGAACTTGTCTCAGTTACTTGGTTGCTGGGGTTACAGGTCCTACCTGTATCCTTAGATAGGTGGGGGTTTTAGCAGTGGTCAGTGGTGTTGCTTCTCATGTTTCATGTGTGTACAAATCACCCACACATGCACAAGTGTACATACATGTACACACATGTGTGCAGTGTACATACTGCGTGCATACATGCATATATGCACACACACTATACACATTGTATACACATGTATGCATATACATATGTGTACACACGTAAATACACACACTCGCCCCACCCTCGCCTTGGATTGCCAATAGGTACAGATCTGGAGGTGAGGCTCACACTCCTACCATGTTCCCTGGTAACAGTGCTGTCTGGCCACAGGCCATCCCCTCAGGATTAAGGACCATGGGACCCACAGTAAAGGCAGAGAGGTTGGAAATGGTCGGTCGGTTCCCTCAGGACTGCAGCGTCAGTGTGTGCCTGTGGCCTCACAGGAGAGTTATCTCAGGGGGGATTCATGTCTGATGACAGAGGCTTACTTGGGGGTGCTTCCTCTGTGAGCTGTGGCTAATATGGGTATACAATCTTCCTGGGTGGGTCTGGCCGGGCTTTGTCCATATTCTGTCTGCCTGTCTGCCTGTCTGTCCTTTTAAAGCTACACTGTGCTCTGAGTGTTTCTTTGAGTGTGCTGCCCTAGACACTCTGGCGTTATGTCTGGGCCGTGGCTTCTGTTTTTCAGATTCACATTGACATTCCAAGGACGAACCCTCTCATCCCCTTGTTCCAGCAGCCACTTGTCCAGGAGGTGAGTGGGTTCCTCGGTATCCGGTCCTCCTCCTGCCTGGGCCCAGTGGCACCTGTTGGGTACCCCATGTCCACAGGTGGCACTTTGGAACAGGGTACCTCCTCACGCCTTTTCCTCCGCCCTTTATAACAAGCCTGGGTACCAAGTAGTGCTTTGCCTGAGGCTTGAGACAGAAAGAATCCTATCTTAAGATTTCTGTTCCTGGGCTTGTTCTACTTTTTAGAACTGGAGTGGTGGCTTTATTCTAATTGTGGTAAAATATCCATAGCATGAATTTGCCCTACCCTTCCTGGTTTTAGGAACAGTGGGTAGTTCCTGGCTCAGTGGCTTACATGCATTTTTCCTTTTTCCTACACCTAAATTTGGTGCCCATAAATACAACTCCCTTCCCTGCCACCACTGCTCTAGTTTTTGCCTGTGGCTATGACCACTCTAAATACCTCAGATCAGATCAGTAGGCTTCCACAGTATTTGCCATTTTGTGTCTGACCTAGTTCACAGTGTCAGAAGTCTCTCCATTAAGATGTTTTTATTACATTATTTATATTGTGGAGGGCATCCTGGTGTGTGTGTGGTCAGAGGACCCCGACAGGGAATGGCCTTCTCCTTCCACTCTGTGGGTCCTAGTCACCAGCCCTGTCAAGCAGACACCGTTACGCGCTGAGCCATCCCCCCTCCCCACTCCCTCTTCTCCTTGATTTTATAAATCCTCCATCATCATCCCTAATATTCCTCTAAATGAAAATTGTGGCCAGGCGGGTTGCTTACCCCTCTTGGCTGTGGGGATTATGCTGTAGTGAGCATGGTTGTGAGAATACGCTGTAGACCCTGCTATCAATTCTTTTGGAACTAAGTCCAGGAGTGACACTGGTAGTGGTATCGCAAGACCTCAAGCCAGTGATGCAAGTGGAAGGTTCCAGTAGGACCGTTAGCTTGACTTGAGTGAGGAATACTTGGTCGGGAGATCAGCAGCTTCCTGTGCTTCTGCTGCAGTCATGATGTGGCGTGTCAGCGCTTTTGAAACAGTCTTTCGGTCCTCTGTATAATAGAGGGACAGTGGGAAGAGTCCGTTCTGTGGCTTTGGATGACATTCCTAGATCCATTTACAAATAGATGTCTGCTGCTGGGATCTACCATAACTTTCAACACCACAGGGAAGATTGTGTTTGTTGGTGACACCATCATCCCACTCATAAGGAAAGTTGAGAGCACGTTCCTTCCCTTCCTTCCCCCCATTCGGCTGCTGCTGCTCAGCCCGCTTTCCCTTCCCTCCACCTCAGTGCTCACATCGTTGCCATCTCCCACACCCGCTCTCATCTCCGATGAATGGAGCCTGGACAGAGATGGGAACACACACTTTATTCTCTTGAGTTTTGCTTGCATCACCTGTGTCTACTGGGCCATTGTCTTAAGTAAATGGATGCACAGAGGACTAACCTACCAGCACCCCAGTACTGCAAGGCTTGCAGAGGTCTAACCCACCACCACCACCACCACCACCACTACCACTGAGTGGCCTGCAGAGGTCTAACCCACCACCACCACCACCACTGAGCGGCCTGCAGACCTGACACACGCTGGAGCGTTGCCTGTAGTGGACAAGTCGGGCATGGGAAACCCTTCAGGTTTATTCTGCTATCCCCACAGGGCGGTTATCACAGACCTTTCCCATAGTGCAGAGCCTGTGTTCTCCCGGGCAGCCAGGCTGCATGACTTGATTTTGCGAATGTCTGGCACCTTTTGAGCCTGGCAAGTGCGCGTCTGCTTCACTCGTCCCTGCGGAAGAGGCGCGGTCAGCTTCTGAGCAGTCGGCCACGTAAAAGCCAGTCACCAAGGCCCAGACTCTGGAGCAGTGGATGCTCTGGAGTCCTCCCAAAAGGCCAATCTGGAGATATTTGGTTTTTGTGTCACAGGGATCAACCCCAGGTCCTTGTGCATGCTAGGCAAAGTATTTCACAGCAGGTAACAGAGATGGGAGGAAACAGTAGGCTTGGGAATTCTTGTGATTTTTTTTTTCCAGAGTACAGTGGGTCTAGCCTGGAGCTACACTTGTGAGGAAGAAAGGTCATTTAGCAGAAGCGGACTCCCCTCAGAGCCTTTAGTAAGACACAGGCACTACACCTACTGCCTCCGACCACAGAGGACACACGGCGGCTCTGTTGGAAGCAGTGAGGCCAGCTCACTTCAGGGTGCTTCCCAGCTCTCCTGGGTCTCTGAGAGGGGCTCACAGATAGCCTCGCTCCCTAGGCAGCCATCTCCAAAGTCTGTCTGACTGTTCCTTCCTCTCATTCTCCTTGGAAGTCCTTGTCCCCAGGGCTGGCTGGGGCCAGGTGTGCTGTGGAGGTCATCTGACACCTTGGCTTATCTGTTGCCACCATCATCTCTGCTGTCCCTCCTGTGTGTGTGTGTCACAGAGATGCCATTCTCCAGAAGTTCCAGGGCTGGGGGGCGGTCATGGCCACCAGGACAGAGCCAGTGAGCATGTCGTTGGGTTGAGAGAAGTTGAAGGGAGAGCCTAGAAGGCCTAATGACAGCAGAATGGGCAACCGCCAAATGGGAAGGGGCACGACTCTGTTACGGGGCCATCAAAGGCCTCAGACTTATTTTAATTGATATTGGAACCCTCAAAGGTTCCGTCTGTCATGGGGGTCCCGGCCAATTGGTTTCTCTGTCCTAACCCCGACTGCGAGGCCGGTGTCCTTTTACTTTTGTATATTGCATTCGTTTCTTTTGAGGGGCCGAATGCATGTCATGCATGTGTGTGGAGCCAAGGCCAGACTGGCAGGACATCTTTCCTTTCACAGTATGGGTCTCAGGGATCCAGCCCCGGCTGTCAGGCTTAGTGTGCGTGTCTTTAGCTGCTGATCTCTCTCACCAGAATTTCACATGCAGATGAGTGGTTGCATCCTGATGCACAAAGGGACTTCCTACAAGCGTAGATTGTCACCAGTCCTAGTCACCTAGTCAGGGAACCAGAAAATCTTGATTTTTTTTTTTTTTTTTTTTTTGTAGATTTTATTTTAAACGTGTATGAGTATTTTGCTTGATGGCATTTACGCGCACCATGTGCCTGTCTGTTTGCTGCCCTTGGAGGTCAGAAGAGGGCGTGGGATTCCCTGGAGTTGCTGACAGTTGTGGGCCAGCGTGTGGGTGCTGGGATCTCTTGGCCACTGAGCCATCTCTCCAAACCCCAGAACAGAATCTTGACCTCTTCCCTCTCCGTGGGGAGAGCAGTGGCGAGTGTCGCTTCCTCTCTATGTCCTGTAGTGACCGAGGAAGATTTAGAAAAAGACAGCAGAGCTGGCATGCACAACACTTCGCTCCCAGAGATACAGAAGCGGTAGAGTTTGTAATCCCCGTCCCCAGTCTGTTCCTGTCTTGGTGTCATGGTCGTTAGATACTAAAAAGATAGAGGGTTGAGGACTGTTGAGCAGAGCGGCTCCTGTGTTCCAAGCTCTCTGTGTGTCTCTCCCTATGACCCACAGCAGTTTTGAGTTTTCCTAAAACTTTCCACTAATCCCAAGGTAAGTGGTAAGGTGGGTAAGTGGAGGAAGAAGTGTACCCTGAGATTAATCCACACACCCCATTTCCTTCTCGTCTTCCTAGATCTTTGAGCGAATTCTCTTTATCTGGGCCATCCGACACCCCGCCAGCGGGTATGTCCAGGGAATTAATGACCTGGTCACTCCGTTCTTTGTCGTCTTCCTCTCGGAATATGTGGGTAAGAAGCTCCAGTACCACGTTGAACTGCTATCCCTTTCCTGTCCTACCTCTGCCTGTGTTTCCCCAGGTGGACCGCTGGTGGCTGTGTCTTGCTAAAAAGAGACAGGCGGCCACTTTGCTCTACCCAGAACTGTCTGGGCAGCTGAGGAAGCCCGGAGTTTATCTCTTGAGGTGATCGAAGAGCTGCTCCTCACAAGAACAGCCACACCGGCGCTGTTCTGTTGGCAGATAGCTTGATGGTTTGCTTGGATTATTTTAATATTCTCTCTCCAAACATGTCTCAGATCCAGTGCCCGTGTGTGACGCTGGCATCTGAGGTTCACAGGAGTAGATGTGGGCATGTAGCGATGGACTGGGCCAAAAGCCCTCTGGGACCCTGGTCTGTTTCCACTCTTCTGTCCTGACCCTGCTGGGCTCTTGTCGTCGTTGAAAGTGGCTAGGGGCTTCCTCATGGTCCAGCCTCTGCCTGCAGCTCAGGCAAGCAGAGTCTTTTTTTTTTTTTTTTAAAGATTTATTTATTTATTATATGTAAGTATACTGTAGCTGTCTTCAGACGCACCAGAAGAGGGCATCAGATCTCATTACAGGTGGTTGTGAGCCACCATGTGGTTGCTGGGAATTGAACTCAGGACCTTCCGAAGAGCAGTCGGTGCTCTTCCCCCCTGAGCCATCTCACCAGCCCAAGCAGAGTCTTAAGGGAGCCAAGGTGCCTGGTTTTCATGTGAGTTTCCTCAGCTGCTGTGCTTCGAGGGTCACAGGAAGACCTACCCATGACCAGTGCAGTTCCTGTTGTCACATTTACAGAGGCTTATGTAGGAATGCAATGCGAAGAGGCACCAGCCAGAACATATTCACAATCCCATGTGAGGCAGGATTGTTAGTTCTAGCCTCGACCGCATAATGAAAACCTGTCTCAGAAGGCCAAACACACAAACAAGCAAAAATTCCCAAACCAACAGAAAAGAACATTGGCAGGAACCCAGAAACTCAACCACACCCGAATTAAAGCTCTTCACCAGCTACATGCAGCTCTCAGGGGCCCAGCAGCTTTGTAAGGCAGATGTCCCAACCCACTTCACAGGCTGCAAGATCCAAGGGTGTTTTCCAAACTTGAAAGCAGATCTGAGCGAAGTACCTTTGCTCTTCATGTGACTTGATAATGACTGGACTTAGCTCCTTGTCCTGGGCTGTCCAATGCAGACTCCTCCGTGGGAAAGTAGGCAGTGCAGTTCTGTGGCCCTGACTATTATTCTTTAAACATTTTAAAACTGTGTATGTGCACATGCCTGCTTGTCTGTGTGTGTACCATGTGACTACGGGTGCCCTCAAAGGCCAGAAAGAGGACAGCGGACCCCTTGGTGCCAGAGTTCTCGTGTGGGTGCTGACCCTGGTCCTCTGCAAGAGCAGTAAGTGCTCTTAACCACGGAGCCATCTGGCTACCCAATTGTTTATTTTCTACTTTATATATATGCCTGTCTTTTTTCAAAAATGTCTGTATGTAGGTCTTTGCCTTGCCTGCATGTGTATCAGTGCAACGTGTATGTACCTGGTACCTATGGTACTCAGAGCAGGGTGTTAGATCTCCTGGAACTGGAGTTACAGACGGTTGTAAGCCACGATGTGGGTGCTGGGCCCTTTGGAAGAACACACACGTTCAGACACACACACAAAGACACACAGATTCATTAATAATTCATTTTCTTGTATGTTAGGAATTGAGACTTAATTTTTTTTTTTTTTTTTTTGGTTTTTTGAGACAGGATTTCTCTGTATAGTCCTGGCTGTCCTGGAACTCACTCTGTAGACCAGGCTGGCCTCAAACTCAGAAATTCACCTGCCTCTGCCTCCCAAGTGCCAGGATCAAAGGCATGTGCCACCACCGCCCGGCGAGATTTAAAAGTTCTCTTCCAGTCAACAGGCAGATTATTTCAGCACCATATAGAATCTTCACGAATTCTTTCTCTTTCTCTCTAGCTCTTTTT
>JADRCD010213570.1:4076-26665 GCA_019843815.1 Montemys delectorum
AGATTTCTCCCCTCTCCCCGGAATAATATCATCACTTATATTCTTAAACAAGTTAATCTCTCCCTCCCTCCCTCCTTCCCTCCCTCCCTCTCTTCTCCCTACTTCCCCTCACTTCATTTCTCCACCTCCACTTGCCGGTGCATATCTATTCCAAAATCAGTGATCTCATTTTCCTATCAAATCCAATCCCTTTCCTTACTCTGACATTTTTTTTTCTTGACTTTCAGTATCTGGAAAGGTATGAGTAATGAAGGAAGCTGGGAAAAAGGATTTGTAAAGATGAGGGGGAAGGACAGAAAGGGAAAATATAAAGCCTGAGTTAACGGAAAAGTAGAGGAGTGGACATGAGACTCCCCATGAGTCTCTAACTTCCTTCTGTGTTTGCTACCAGTCTCATTGAAGAGGCAAGAAGGAAAAAATAGATACCTAAAAACAAAATCCAAAGCTCACAGCATACTGTATAGCTTATCTGTATTAGGAATGACCTCAATTTTGGTTCCTGTACGAATCAGAAAAGCCTTTGTAACCCACAATTCTTTACATAAAATTCCTTGGCAGTTGCCACTGCAAATCTTCTAGTCTTTCTGTTTCTCGTAGAAATAATACTTATCAAAGCAAGTGCTGTCAATCATGGAACACTGCTACAAGGTTATGCTAGGTCAGATCTGGAAAACCAAGGATCTGTGAGTGAGGTGTGGATGGTGGGATGGGTGGCAAATGTGAATGGGGAGATTTACAAGCTGCTGTGGAAGATTAGGACTAAAAGAAGGCAAAGAGAAAAGTAGAATGAAGGAAGACTGTAGTGTGCACAAATATGGTGAAGTTTTATTATAGAAAGGTTAAAAAATTTAAAGATGTACAACTTAAAATGTTTACATTTACACCAAGCATAACTGATTCTTAGAACATGAGCAAATAGAACTTTGTCTCTATCTACTGTGTGTGTCTCACATACGCTTCCTCCCGCCCCGTGCTTTTTATCTCCTGTGTGTGTCTCACAAACACACCCCTTTTAGTTTTTCTGAGTTCACCAGTTTTTGGTTTATTGGAACAGTTTTCCATTTTTGTTTTCACTTGAAATATTTCCCTTGTTTATCTCAGTGAATTATATATTGTTGAGAAGGATTTCAGTCAACCCACCTACATTATACATCTTTGATAGGAAATAATTAACTGAGGAGTCCATGGAGTAGAAAGAGAAGAGACATAGCTGGCCACACCCCCAGTTTTTCCATTTTTTCTGTTTCAGGTACAATGCTTGGAATTTCCAGAATTCCATCATAGGTGATTGGAAATGTTCTTTAAACAACTCCTCTTTAAGTTTTCAGTCAACTTTGCCTAGTCAATACATTTATATTGAATTTTCTCAACATAGTCTCTCTGAATAAAATTATTCTCATATTCTGTAAATTTACAAAGTAAAGCTATTAACTTTTTCAAGTAGTCTCAATATTTATATTAAGGAGAAGAAAAGATGTATATCATCTCTCCATTTTTACTATGGAACAGCCACCAGGGTTATTCAATGGCAGCAGAGAATGACTGTGTGTAATTGATACAGTTTGGTACTTCTATTATTAGTGTAGCGTATACCTCAAAAGAATGTCTTAATGTTTAATAACTTAATGGCAGAGTTGTCAACCAGATCCTTCCAAATCCAGGTACCTGTATTAAAAAAAAAAGATTTGAAAGCATCAAAGATTTGATTTATATAGCTAAGCTTAATCAATCATACTATGAGACTAAAACAGATAACAATTATAATGAATGAAAGTCTAAAACATACATATAAATCATTAATAGTTTCATCAATTTAACTATTATCCATGTATCTATGTATTTATCTACCTATCTACCTAAAATATCATCTACCTATATTTTAATCTCTCTATAACCTTATTGGAAGTCTAATGAATATAATGAATTATTCATATGATTTCTTTCAACTTTTTGAAATTGAAAGAAGCCATAATAGTAGGAAGTGCAAAACTGATATGCATATATATATATCATCTATATGTATATCAGTTACATATAGTGTTATATGTCAGTTTTATATATATATACATATGTATAATATCCATTTATATGGATATATATCATATATATATATATATATATATATATCTCAATGTAGAAGAGGCAAAGTTATCATCAACAAAATCAACAAAAGCTATAGGTATCACCGTTCAGGATCCAGAAGCATCTTTCTAAAGCAAAGTGCTCTTTTGAGTTGCCTCACAAACATCATTTGAATAATATCTGACAGAAAAATATCAAGAATGGATCAGCATGAATGAAATATTTTAAGCCTACTGTTATTTCTTGGGACAAGAAAACTGTTCTTCTGGAAGGAAAGAAAACTGTATGCAGAAATGGGTTAAATGCTTGCAATTCAGGAGGCTGGGCCAGGAAGATCCTGATATTGAGGCCAGTCTAGGGTCATGGTGAAACCTTCTCTCAATGAAAGACATATGCAAAATGCTTTGGTTACCACCGAATTCTCAGCTTTTTCACCAAGTCCCCTTCCTTGTACTTCTGTGACATACATTCTGTGACATCTCCTGCTGTCCTGATGGTGAAGCTCTCCTATCTCCCTCTATGGCCTTTAAAAGCTGCTCTCATCTGGGCTTTAACTTAGCGCCTTCTTCGTTTCCTCAAGTCATTCTCCTGGGGTTGAGCCACTCAATGTTGGCTACGAAGAACAACGAATCACAAGGGAATGTTCTTCTGGTTCGGTTCTTCCCTAATGTTCAGAAGATATATTAACCTACTCTGATTGGCTCTCCCATAGCTACTGGGAATCACTATGTCCCAGAGATCATAAGCATCTTTGCTTCCAGTTTGCTCCTTCCCTGCCTCAGCAGTCTTATTTTTACATTTTTGTAATTTTTTCAATTTATTGAAATTTTTTTTTACATAATATATCCTTCCTGATCATAGTTTCCTCTCCTTCTTCTCCTGTTAGTTCCTTTTCAATTTCCATCCCTTCTGAATCCACCCCTTCATGTCTGTTATTAGAAAAAAATAGCTTCTAAAAATAACAAAATAAAATAAAACAAAAACTAACACACTGGGATAGGACAAAAGAAACAGAAGGAGAAGAGCCCAAGAGAAGGTACAAGAAACAGAGACCCACTTGTTTGCAAAGTGAGAAATCCCATAAAAGCAATAAACAGGAAATTATAATATATATATATATATATATATATATATATATATATATATATGCTATTCTGCTATTGGTGGCTTTGTTTCATGACATGAGATGGCCAGCTGGGGCTCTGTCTCCCCAACTAGAAATCTCCCAATGTAGAAATTTCCTTTAGATCATATATATATATATATATATATATATATATATATAATGTTCATTACTGTGTTACATTTTCATATTATGCCTCAAATGGCCCTTAATTTTAGATATCTCTCCACATATACCCTACCTTTTCCTTCTCTTCACTCTTCTTCTCACTTGATTTTCTCATTCCAGTCTCCTCCCCCATCCATCCATGACTACCTATTCTATCTCCTTTTCCCAAGGAGAGCTACCAGTTTCCTCTATTCTCTTACTCTGTATCTAACCTCTGTGGTCCTACAGTTTGTAAACTGGTTATCACTGACTTAACAGCTAGCATGCACATTTAAGCAAAATTATATTACATATCTGTCTTTCTGGGTCTGGGTTACCTCAATTTTTCTAGTGGTCTATTTACCTATGAATTTCATGACTTTTTAAAATTTAATGTTCAAGTAATATTCCATTGCTTTATCCATTTTTCTATTGAGGGACATCTAGATTGTTTCCAATTTCTGGCTATTATGAATGGAGCAGCAATGAACATAATTGAGCAAGTGTATCTATGATAGATTGAAGCACTGTTGGGAACAAGGCCAAGAATGATAAAGCTGTATGTTGAGGTAGATCAATTCCCATCTTACTGAGAAACCACTACACTGATTTCCATAGTGGCTGTACAGGTATGCACTCCAATCAGTAATAGATGAGTGTTCTCCTTACTCTAGATAATTGATAGCGTTGTTGTCTTTTGTTTTATTCATTTTAACCATTTTAACAGCTGTAAGATGAAATCTCAAAGTAGTTTTGCTTTGCATTTCCCTGATGGCTAAGGACATTGAACATTTCCTTAAGTGTTTCTCAGTCATTTGTATTTCATCTTTGAGAGTTCTCTAGATCTGTATCCCATTTTTAATTGGGTTATTTATTTTCTTGATATGAAGGGTTTTTTTGATTTCTTTATATATTTTGGATGTTAGTTCTATGTCAGATGTGGAATTGGTAAAAATCTTTTCCCATTTTGTAGACTGCCATTTTGGCATATTGACAGTGTCTTTCACCATACAAAAGCTTCTCAGTTTCATGAGGTCTCATTTCTTAATTGTTGATAATAATGCCTGTGCTAATGGCGTTCTGTTCAAGGAGTTTGTGTATAACATTAACTGTGGCTTCTTAAGATGAACTGTGCAATGTTCCTTCTGTTTCTACTTTGAGAAATAATTTGAGAAGTATTGGTTTTAACACTGCTTTGAAAGCATTACATTTCTGGTAAATTTTGTATTAAAACCATTTAGCCTTGTCATTTTTTGGTTGGGAGACACTTTAGTACTGTTTCTATTTCATTAGAAGTATAGGTCTGTTTAAATTTTTTATCTAATTTTGATTTAACTTTTGTATGTGGCTTGTATTTAAAAAATATCCATTTCCTTTAGGTTTTCCTAGTGCAAGTTTTTAAAGTACTTATCTATGACAGTCTGGGGTTGCTCAGTATCTCTTTCTATCTCCCCTATTTTACTTCTAATATTATAGACTTGGATATTCTCACTGTTAGTTAATTTTGATATGGTTTTGTCAATTGAACTGATTTTTTCAAAAAGCTCACTCTTTGTTTAAATGATTGTTTATATTATTTTGTTGTTTGTTTGTATTTTATTGATTTAGCCCTGCACTTGATTATTTCTTGCCATCTATACTTGTGGGTGTGATTTATTCTTCTTTTTTTTTTCCTAGAGCTTTCAGGTATGCTGATATTAGTATGGGATCTTTCAAAAAATTTTTCTGTTAGCTCTTAGTGGTATGAACTTGCCTTTTAGAACCAACTTCATTGTACCCCATAACTTTGGGTATATTGTGTATTAATTAATATTTTTGGGATATTTTGTTTGTTTACATTTCAAATGTTATCCTCTCTCCTGGTTTCACCCCTTCCCCTGCTTCTATGAGGATATTCACCTACCTACCCACTCCCACCTCACTGCCCTGGCATTCTCCTACACTGGGGCATTAAGTCTTCACAGGCCATCTTTTGCTACAAATGTGGCTGGAGCCATGGGTCCCTCCATGTGTACTTTTTGGTTGGTGGTTTAGTTCCTGAGAACTCTGGGGGGTCTGGTTGGTTGATATTGTTTCTCCTATGGGGTTGCAAACCCCTTCAGCTCCTTCAGTCCTTCCTCTAACTCCTCCATTTGGGACCCTGTGCTCAGTCCAATGGTATTTGTCAGGCTCTGACAGAGCCTCTCAGGAGACAGCTATATATCAGGCTCCTGTCAGCAAGCACTGCTTGGCATCCACAATAGTGTCTGGGTTGGTAATGTTATTTGGGATGGGTCCCCAGGTAGAGCAACCTCTTCATGGCCTTTCCTTCAGTCTCTGCTCCACACTTTATCTTCATATTTCCTCCCATGAGTATTTTGTTCCCCCTTCTAAGAAGGACTGAAGCATTCACATTTTGATCTTCCTTCTTCTTGAGCTTTATGTGGTCTGTGAATTGTATCTCAGGTATTCCGAAATTTTGGGCTAATATCCACTTATCAGTGAATGCATACCATGTGTGTTCTTTTGTGATTGGATTAACTCACTCAGGATGATATCCTCCAGATCCATCCATTTGCCTAAGAATTTCATGAATTCATTGTTTTTAATAGCTGAGTAGTACTCTGTTATGTAAGTGTACCACAATTTCTGTATCCATTCCTCCGTTGAGGGACATCTGGGTTGTTTCAAGCTCCTGGCTATTATAAATAAGGCTGCTATGAACATAGTGAAGTATATTCCCTTGTTATATGTTGGAGCATCTTCTGGGCATATGCATAGGAGCAGTATAGCTGGGTCCTCACGTAGAACTATTTCCAATTTTCTGAGGAATCGCTAGATTGACTTCCAGAGTGGTTGTAAGAGCTTGCAATCCCACCAACAAGGAAGGAGTGTTCCTCTTTCTCCACATCTTCTCTAGCATCTGCTGTCACCAGAGTTTTTGATCTTAGCCATTCTGCCTGGTGTGAGGTGGAATCTCAGGGTTGTTTTGATTTGTATTTCCCTAATGACTAAGGATGTTGAATATTTCTTTAGATGCTTCGCAGCCATTGAGTATTCCTCAATTGAGAATTATTCGTTTAGCACTGTACCTTGTATTTTAATAGGATTATTTGATTCTCTGGAGTTTAACTTCCTGAATTCTTGTTATATATTGGATATTAGCCCTCTACCGGATGTAGGATTGGAAAAGATCTTTACTCCATTTGTTGGTTGCTATTTTGTTCTATTGACAGTGTCCTTTGCCTTACAGAAGCTTTGCAATTATTTGAGTTCCCATTTGTCTATTCTTGATATTAGAGCATAAGCCATTGGTGTTTGGTTCAGAATATTTTCCCCTGTGCTCATGTGTTAGAGGCACTTCCCCACTTTCTTTTCTTTTAGATTCAGTTTATCTGGTTTTATGTGGAGATCCTTGATCCTCTTGGACTTGAGCTTTGTACATGGAGATAGGAATGGATCGATTTGCATTCCTCTACATGATGACTGCCAGTTGAATCAGCACCATTTGTTGAAAATGCTGTCTTTTTTCACTGGATGATTTTTGCTCCTTTGTCAAATATCCAGTGATCATAGGTGTGCGGCTTCATTTCTGGGTCTTCAATTCTATTCCATTGAGCTACCTTCCTGTCTCTGTTCTAATACCATACAGATTTACCACTATTGCTTTGTAATACAGCTTGAAGTCAGGGATGGTGATTACCCTAGTAGTGCTTTTATTGTTGAGAATAGTTTTTGCTATCCTGGGTTTTTTGTTATTCCAAATGAGTTTGAAAATTGCTCTAAGTCTATGAAGAACTGAGTTGAAATTTTGATGGGAATTGCTTTGAATCTCTCAGCAAGATGGCCAGGTCTGCTCTATGTGCAGGTTCAGACTGGAAACAACCCCTGCTACTGGCTGGGTGGGGTTCCCTGCTTTCTTGGATCCTGGGGGACCCAGTTACTCCCAGTATTGGGGCAGATGTTGTGGCCTCCTCACCTGTGTTCCTGGGCATGTTAGAGCACCTGGGAGTTGAGCTTCCTTTGGGTATTGTGGGATTGGGTGTGGAGCCAGTGCCCAAGGTCTATGTATTTATTTTTATTAATTCTAGAAAGACTTCCTTTTTATTAATTAATTTAATTTAAATCCCAATATTTATCTCCCTCTCCTCACACTTCTTCCACCCATTCTACTCTCCACTTCTCCTGTGAGAAGGGGAGCCCCGCACTGGGTATCATCTTATCTTGGTACATTAATTCACTGCAGGACTAGGTATATCTTCTCCCACTGATGCCAGAAAGGGTGGCATAGTTAGGGGAATGGTATCCGCAGGCAGACAAAACATTCAGGAATAGTCCCCACTCCACTTGTTGGTGGAACCATATGAAGGCCAAGATGCAAATCTGCTACATCTGTGTGGATGTGTAATTTTTTAATATTAACTCTAGTTTTGTTTAGTAGTGAGTTGTTTAGTTTCCATGTGTTTGTAAGACTTCTGTTGTTTCTATTGTTGATATCCAGCTTTAATTAATTCTGATAGGATGCAGGATGTTATTCCAAATTTCTTGCATCTGTTAAAACTTCTTTTATGCCCAAGTATGTGGTCAATTTTGAAGACAGGTTTATGAGCTTCAGAAAAAATTGATCGTGATTGGATAAAATGTTCTATGAATATGTTAGGTTCATTTGGTTTATGATGTCACTTAACTCTAGCATTTTTCTGTTTATTTATTTATTTTTGCATGACCTGTCATTTGATAAGAATGAAGGTGGCCTAGGAGGGGGCCCTTAGGGGTTCTACAGGAGGGAGGGAAGCAGGGTGTTCTACCAGGATCTTCTTAGTCCTCTGAGAATGATAGCAGAGAACAAGAAAAGAGCACAATGAGTAGTCTGCTACAGAGCTGAGTATGGGACTAGGAGATTTTATGTGGAAGACAGGAGGAAGAGTGAAGATCTGAAGCTAAAGTACTCATTGGCTTATTTGCTTCTCTGGAAGGCTTGACTAGTGGATTTCCAGAGAATGCCTGCTGATTTAGGGAGGCTGGAATAACAGGACAAGTAGGTAGGAGAGTTAAAGAGGCTCTGCCTGAAACACTGGTGATGGAGGCAGAGAGAAAGGGGAGACTGCAGCAGATGGTCTTATTGGAAGCTGAGGTAAAACTGAAGAACAATGAAGACTCACTGCCTGCCTACTTGCTTTCTTGGCTGGAGTGTCCTCCAGATTACCAGGGAATGGTTGGTATGCCAGGTGTTGGTGGCCTGGATAAAATGAAGAATTGGGGAGGGAAGGAGGAGAGGGTCTAGGTGATTCCTTGGAGATGGGGGCAGAGAGCAAAGAGAGCCACAGTAGTAGTCAGCCAGAGAGCTGGTGAAGCTTTGTAGATCTATCTGCTTCCCTGGCTGGAAACTTGCTACGCCCACTCGTCTACACCAATTTTGTCTGCAGTATCGGGGGTAAAAGCCTGATCAAGGACAAGAGGCATTATGGCCCCAAAAGGGAGCTTGTGCCTCCTGGGTATTCAGACAGTTGCTGGCATCTCCTAACTCAGACGTGTTCCAGATTAGTCTTTCTAATCGTCAACACACCCTCATATTTAGGCATAAAAGTTACCCCAAGAAATGATTCGTTTATGGCTAAATTTAAGATTAGGCATTGTCTCCTGGTCAGCACAGTGTTCACAACTATCCTAATTCAATTCCAAGCTGTCCTTAGCTTGGAATTTCTCTCACGGAATCTGCCTTACCAGACAGGTTATAGTCAGAGCTAGGAACAGAGGTCAAACACATTCCTTAGGGCAGTTCCACAATAGTCAGAACTGTTCTACATACTAGAGAGTAATCAAAGGGATTCTGTCACTCAAGGACATTAGCTAAAATTGGAACTTCCAGGTGCGTGCCTCCAAGAAGACCCAGAGAATTAGCAGGAAATGCTAGATGGATTCTCCTAGTCCTTGCCTCCAGCAGAACAGGGAAATAGCATAGGAATACCTCCCCAGAAGAGAGGGCCCCACTGCTCTTCTGCCTGCTTCATACCTGGCTACCTGATCCTACTGACCTTGATGAAGTGACCTTGAAGTCACTTGCCTACGTGACCTCAGTCTTGCCCCCCTTGCTCTAACCCCCACCCGCCTACGTGACTCTTGTCATTTGTCCTGTTTCCTGTATACCATATAAGCCTGCTTTTCCCTTCATGCTCTCTCTTGGACTCAGACTCGCACTTGGACTCGGACTTGAGCTGGACTCGCACTGGTGCTCTGACTAGAACTAGAACTTAGATGAACTAAACTTAGATTCATGCAGTCTGAAGTCCCCCGAGCCCAGAGTGCTTGGGCCTGGGGGATGCAGTGCCTATCCAGAAGAGGTGGCTGCTTTAGACCCAGTGTGTTTCAGGTGGCCTCAGATGTACCTTAACTGCTGAGCTGCTAGATTTATCATTTTTCTTTTGCAATGACTATAAAAGTCTGATGCCATTTTTAAGAAATACATTCAGATCCTGCACTTCCATATGTTGTCTCTGCCATCATTTCTTCACCTACTCCTCGTTGACCTGACTAGGACCCCGTTTCTCCCATGGGTTGATGGAGGCCCAGATTGGCCGGCCTGCAGCAGAAACTCTTTGCTAGTAGTGAGCATTCTCACTCCTCTTCTTTGTCTCTCAGTGCCCACAGCCAATGGCCTATCCTTTTCCAACAGTTTTGGCTGAACACACCCCATTTGCTTCTCCTTTCCACACTGCCCTTTGTGTGGACTATGTAGTGGCTATTCCTGGTTGTCAACTTGACTACATCTGAAATGAATTACAATCCAGAATTAGAAGGCTCACCTGTGGCCCTAATCTGGAGGTTGAGAGATACAAGTTTCTGACCTGAATCTTGGCATGGAGACCTTGAGGAATAGTGGCTACGAATTCCATAGGATTAACATAGAAAGCTCTGAGTTCAAGGTCATCCGGGGTTAAAGGTGTGGTGGCACACACCTTTAACCTGGGCCACACTTTTTGCTGGAGACGTATATAAGGACATTGGAAGAAGGAAGGCTCTCTCTGCTTCGCCTGCTTGCCTTGTGGGACTGAGCAATTGCTGGATCCTTGGACTTCCATTCACAGCTGCTGCCGCGACTGTTGTTGGGAGTTGATTGTTGGGAGTTGGACTACAAACTGTAAGTCATCAATAAATCCCTTTACTACATAGAGACTAAGTTCTGTGACTCTAGAAGAACCCTAACTAAGACAGACTATAATCATCACTCATGGGTTAATAAGAAAATGTCTGAGTGGATCTCCCCAATATCTTTTCATTTCCTTTCAGTACAGTTATTTACGCCACAGAAATATTAATTCAGCCTTGTCTTTATTTTTCTGAAAAATTTAACCCCTTAAGAGTTTCAACTTAAGTTTAGTTTCCTCACTTAGGTTTACCTGGCACCTTACTGGTTGACCCAACTTCTCTCTTTCCTACTAGATTCTTATATCATGCTGAGTCTAACACACTTTCTAGCCGAAAATTCTGAAATGGAATAATGGAATATATATTTGTGTGTGCATGTGTGCATTTGGCATGACTGTGAAAGGCATGGTGTGACATGATTCCTGTCCCTAGAGCAGGGCCAGCAGGGCCAGCAAGGCATGAGGATCCATGAGTGCAGACAGTTGCTGTAGATACAAGATGCAAAACTTGTTTACATAATAATGTATATATTTTTCATGATCTGGGGAATGTTCTCCCTGCCAAAGTTATTGAGGAATGCTCTCCCTGCCAAGGTTAATGATTCCATGACAATTAGAAATAGCATGAGCCTGGGAAGTGAGAATATGTCTAATATTCCTCACCAAAATAGTAATGCTGTGACCTTCAGGTCAACCTTTAAGGCTCTGGGAAAGAACTCTGAAAAGTTCAAGAATATGTAAACAGGTTTTCTCAACTATTCAAATTATAAGAATGCAAAAATGAATTGTACGAGGTGCTTTGTGGACCTGACAGAACGGAGGCAGCTGCACTGAGTCAGTAAAGGGGAAGCAATATTTTAAAAACAAGGCTCATGGTTCAAGTAATAAAGAAACACCAGGAAGTGAAGGACTGGTGCTCTCAGGGCAGGATCCCCCCGAGTTAAGCTTATTGTTTGTGTTTAAAAAGGCAGGCAAATCTCTGAGCTCAAGATCTGTCTACAGAGCAAGTTCCAGGACAGCCCAGTTTAGGCAGTGAAGGAGTTAGAAAACAGAAAGCTAACTTTCTCACATAAAAATAGCCTCTATGTCTAGATTTAGCAATCACAAGTACTGTGCCCAGTGAACCACATAGGATTGCTCTATTAAAAACTTTACTTCCTGCTTTTTTTCTAAGAATCAGAGGACTAAGGTCATAAGATGCTCATTCATGGGATAATAATCAGTAGGGAACCTGGGGTAAATGACTGAATTGATATGCAAGTAAAAGACTGGGCCTTTGTCTCCAAGAACTGAGCTATCCAGAGAGCTATTACAATTTTTTTTTTTTTTTTTTTTTTAGAATTTTTCTACCTGGAGAGCTATCTAGAAAGCTATCTCAAGCATAATAGAGCTGCCAGCTTCTATCCCATCATTTACTTCCAGTTGTTTCTTATGCCACTCCCAAATATGCCTTTCTCTGGACCTTACCCCAAGCTGAGGGTGGTTGTTGGTGCATGAGCACATGTGCGTAACTAGTGTGTAGAGATCAGAGTATAACTTCTTGGAATTTGCTCTTTCCCTCCAGTGCCTGGATCCTGGAGATCACATTCAAGTGCTCTGGCTCTCAGTAAGCATCTTTTTTGCAGATCCATCTTGCTGACCTGTAAATGTTTTTCCTTTTCCATTAGCAATTAAATTTTAAAAGTTACTGTTGTATGTATGTATGTATGTATGTATGTATGGGTGTATGTATGAAAGTATCTTTATAGATACATACCCAGGATCTTTTCAAGAACTAACTGCATGAAATGAATACTTGTCCTAACTCCTTCTCCCCTCCCCTTCCCATTCCTCTTTCTCCTTATATCCATATACATTGTGGCAGTATTTACAGTAAAGAGCCAAATCATGCAATCAGCCTAGATATCACCTAACAGACCAATGGATGAGGAAAAAGTGGTGCATATAGATGAAAAGGGATTCTATTTAAGCAAGAATGAGAATTTTCAGGAAATTCTTTTTCAGTAAAATACATGGAACTGGAGATTATCATGATAAGCAAAAGTAAGCCAAGTTCAGACAAATATTGTACTTTTTTTTTACATGCTGAATATAACATTTAAAAATGTAGTAAAGGGTGGGGTTGGAGAGATGGATCGGTGGTTAAGAATTTATACTGCTCTTCCAGAGGAGCTGACTTGGTTCTCAGCATTCAGCTCCAGAGGATCCTCCATAAACACATGCACTCACACATGCACACTCTCACATATACATTCACATAAATATAAGTGATAAGACTAGGGTGTTGGAGAGAGGTTTAGAGACAAGGATGGTGTACTGCTCTTGTAGAGGACCCATGCTTGGTTCACTTACCTACATTGGGTGGCTTCCAACTGCCTGTTTCTCCATCTCTGAAAGATCCAACAATCTTTTGTATTCAACTACACAACACACACACACACACACACACACAAATGCAATAAAATAAAATTTAAAAGGTAAATCCTTAAAAATTACATATAAAGGCATAAAGACAAAGGAGGTACAATTTAGTAGGAGGATAGTGCTAATAAGGGATTGTTAGGGATAAAAATATGACAAAAGCACATGACTAACACATGAAACATCATGATAAAACCCATCATTTTCTACAGTCATGTGAATTTATGAAAAGGTTTTAAGTGGGATCTAGTAAGCACTTCGTAAGTATCAGTGGCCATAGTAATTTCTCAGTTAGTTTTGAATTTTTTCTTTCTATGTTGGATTCCTTTCTATGCTTTTCATAGAACTCTACATGTGTACCTGTCACAGTTATTCTTTATGATAACTGACCAGCTCTCTTCCATGATTACTTAGCAACTTTGTGAAGTCAGGGTTTTATTTTGTTTACCATGGCCGTTGTCAGAACACGGTCCACAAATGAAGCTCTGTGAGAAGTTTGAGAGCTTATGAGAAAACTCCAAATAAATAAGATGAGTGACCTGACCGCTGTTCCTCCAAACACTGGTTTTTCTTGGAATGTGTTTTTGTACCCTTCCCAGGTGTAGTAAACAGGATTGGGTTTACTTCTGATTTCCCATCATCTATAATTATTTAGATAGTGTTTTCAAGCATAGTTGACCCTGTGACTATATGTAACCTAAACTCATGTAAACTTTGCTCATTTGAGCATTATTTTTTTAATTTTTATTAGATATTTTTATGTACATGTCAAATCATATCTCCCCTCCCAGTTTCCCCTCTGAAAAAAGAAAAATAAAGTAAAATAAAATAAAAAAACCTGTTCCCTCCCCCTCCCCCTGCTCATCACCGCACCCTCTCCCTACCCTCTCCTGCTTCCTGGCCCTAGCATTGCCCTACACTAGGGCATAGAATCTTCACAGGACCAAGGGACTCTCATTTGAGCATTCTTCAGCTTCAGAATACACCCAGAGCACAAGTTATCCAATGCTCTGAATAAAGTCAGCTACTGTATGAGACTTTGGTCTGTCTCATATTTAGTCCCACTCTTCCAAGGTTCATGGCAACGACTATGGTGGTAAAGGGCTTTCTATTATTTTTTGCCTGTCTTCTAATAAGTGTTCAATAAACATTTCCTAGGAGAATTTATATTTTTTGTAATCACTGTAGGTGACTTAATTTCCACGTTGAATGCCTTTGCTTTTCTTGAGGATGATCACGAAGAAAAGATGAAATGACTCTATTTACATGTTCAGGCATGACTGGGTATTTAAATGAATTATCTGTACTTAACTAGGTGTGAGGTTGAACAGAGAAGATGTACAGCTTCTTGGGATTCTCCTCTATAAACAACAAAAACCAAAATAAGACCATTATAAATAGCTTCTTTAGAGTAATGAAGTCAGCCCGAAGGAACTGCTGTGTGATTAGTATTCCCAAGTGTTTTCAGCCCTGTGCATGTCTTAATAGAGAAATAGAATGAGAAAATGAGACATGTTTCCTAAAATGTAAGCAAGGCTTATAGACCCCAGGCTCCAGGAGGGACAGAAATTTGGTTACAAGGAACCAGAGCAATCATCTCATTTTTGAAGCAGAGGTTGCTTGTTCCTTCTTGCTCTTTGTGAGACTAATCTCTGAGCTCTGTCAATCTATCAATCTTTATTTCTGTTTCCATTTGTCTTCTGTGCCTGCCACTCCTCCTACTGAAGCCTGTCTTCTTTCTGAGTTTGAAAAATTTTTAGTTAGAAGGTAGTTTCTGCAAGATCATTTCTTTTTTAGATCTACCTTATCATGGAAAATAAAAGCAGTCTGTAAAGTATCACTTTAAAATCTTTTATTTTTCTTGTGTTGTAAGTTAAATGAGAATGAGAAATCCATATCTAGCAACAAAACAACAACAATAACAACATTCTACTTTTGTATCAAATAGGGCATTTTTGTGTGTGGGCCTAAGAATATAACAGCAAGATAAATGTTTACTATTGGTGAAAAGGCAAAAGTATGAGACATTTGAAGGCTACTTTATACTATCCTTGGTAAGTACCTTAAAGAGGTTTTGTTGGGGGAAGTTGAATCGTCACAGGAACAGATAGATATCTGACAAAGTAAGAAAATACAACAAGAACTGTTCAGTTGACATAATATAAATTTAGGAAAAGCAGGAAAGCAGGTGAGATAATGAGATATGCATGAAATAAAGATAAAATCATAAATGTGGTTTTGGGAATAATGCAAGTGAGAACCAGGACTGATGAATCAGAGAGCCAAGGCCTTGCCGTATCACAGACTGCACTGTCTCTGCTCCCAGGTGCTTTGGCCTGAGTCACCATATCATGTGTAATATTTCTTCTCCTTCTGCTATTTTATTTTTCACAGATTCAAAGACAGAGATAGTCAAAGATAGTAAGGAAACACATCCAATTTCTGTTACCTCCCTTCAACAGTGGTGATGAGGTCTATACATATTTAACTAATCCTGGCAAGAAAGAAATGGCTCATTCTTATAGCAGAATTGGATGAGATTGAGATATAACTTTTGTATTAGGGTCTAGATATGGTTGGGGAGATAAAACTTAAGACAGAGAGACTATGGAGTCAGTAACAATAATAATCAACTCTAAAGCTCAAGGTGTAAGGGGAGGGGATAGTTATTTAAATTTAATGAGGCTGTCTGATATACCGACTACCGTCAGTTAGAAAGGCTTCTTCTGTCACAACGTGGATGAAAATAAGGGAAAAGCCCATCACAAAAGACAGAAATTGTATAATTCTTCTTACATGAAGAACAGACAACATGTAAATTCAGAGATTGGGTTATGGGAGCAGGGAAAGGAAAGAATGGGAAAAATTAATGCATAAAAAGTTTTAGCTTTGTAAGCTGAAACAGTTCTGGAGACTGAACAATGGCATGGATGCATTTAACATTACAACTATATACTCAGAAATGATTAATAACATGCTATTGGCCAAACTGTATTTCATCAACTTTTATATGCTCACGCACTAACCATCAGTATTCCAAAATATGATTGTATTTGCAAACAGTCTTTAAAGTACTTATGACATTATAACCTGACTTGCCTTGGGATGGGTCCTCTCGCTGCTGTGTTGAGGACTGTGACAGGGAGGTCCTCACAGTATTTCAGAGGCCTTGAAATAGGCCAATGACTCATGATAACGAACATTTCGCAAGTGAAGATGCATGGACAGAGGGATATACTATGGGACACACCGTGGCATACTACAGTTTCCACAATGAGAGATGAGATGTTTTCTATGGTTTTTGTTTGTTTAATTTGTGTGTGTTTGTGTTTTTGCAGGGAGAGGTTGCGGTAAAGGGTGGATAGATATGAGTGGATGGGAAGTAAGTGAGACTGGGGTGCATGATAGAAAACCCACAAAGAATCAATAAAAATTCTTTTTAAAGTGACATTATAGTCACCCCACTCCAATCTATAGGACACATATTAAAAGGGAATTTAGACACACCTGGCAAATACACACAGAAAGAAAATGCCACATGAGGACACAGAGAGGATGTAACTATGTGCAAACTGAGGACTAAGTCTTTGGAAGAAATCAAATCTGTTGTCACCTTGTTCTTAAACTTCTAACTTCACAAACATTATAAAACATGTTTATGTTTTAAAACTTACTCCGCGATATTTAAAGCAGCCTTTAAAAACAGCAGAATGTCTTCAACATGTATTTTATCATGATTTAAAAAGTAGCTGGGAATAAGTTTGGAAAGCAACAAATGATGGACTGTGGAAAACTGACTTACATTTCCAACAAACAGTTTTGGTCAGAATTATATTCAGCTATATCTTGAGGACTGAAGTCCTATTTTCTATGTTTCTGCAAGAGTTTTACTTAATTCAATACCAATAATAAGATAAATGTTTACAGGGCAGGTTTGTCTTATTCTGGTTCATGGCTTAGAAAGAAACTAGTAGATGCAACGTGGGTTCTTGAAACTTATCCACATACTCTAAGTGCCAGTTGTGACAGTTAAACTTAAGGATAGAGCTTTCTGTTCTAGTACAGTATTTAGAGGATTGATATTACTCATATCAATTAAATACTATTTCCATGTTATTGATAAAGACATTAGGCTTAAAGGTGTACGCTATTTAAGGATCTATACGTCAATCTCCCTTCTGGTCTGTACCTGCTTGTGGGCAGATCAGCCTGTATCTCTGTCTGACTCAACACCACACAGTCTACAGAGCTCCCAGGAGATCTACTGCAGGCACACCAATAGTCTACAGGGCTCTGAGAAGATCAGCTGCAGTCAGGGCAACTGACTACAACTTCTCTGCAGTCAGGGAAGTCTCCGAGGAGATAGGCTACAACGAGAGCCACAGATCCCCTAGGAGATCTACCGAAGCCCAGGGACACAAAGCTCAGGCTCCAGACAGCATCACCCAGGCCAGGTAACACCAGACATAACCAGATGTCAAGAGGCAAGCTCAAGATTATAAGCAAAAAGAGCCAATATACTTTGACACCATCAGACCCCAGCTCTCCTAACACAGCAAGCCATGAATACACCAATACACCCAAAAAGCATGATGCTGGCCTAAAATCTCATCTCATGAAAATAACAGAGACCTTTAAGGAGAATATAAATAACACAAATAAATACAGCCTATCACAGTTAAACAGGTAGATACCCTTATAGAGGAAAAACAGCCAATCAAATAAGTGAAAGAATTGAACAAAGCAGTCCAAAATCTAAAAATGGAAGTAGAAACAATAAAGAAATCACAAATAGACGCAACCCTGGAAATAGAAAACCAAGGAAAGAGGTCTGGAGCTATAGATGCAAGCATCACCAACAGAATACAAGAGATAGAAGAAAGAATCTCAGGTGTAGAAGATACTATAGAAGATGCTGACACAACGATCAAAGAAAATATAAAGCATAAAAATCTCCTAACCCACATCCAGGAAATCCAGGACACAATGTAAAGACCAAACCTAAAAATAATAGGAATAGAAGAGAGTGAAAATTCCCACTTTAAAGGGCCAGAAAATATCTTCAACAGAATCATAGAAAAAAAATCTTCCCCAACCTAAAGAAAGTGATGGCCATCAATGTACAAGAAGCCTACAGAACACCAAATGGATTGGACCAGAGAAGAAAATCTTCCTGTCACATAATAACCAAAACACTAAATGCACAGAACAAAGAAAGAATATTAAAAGCTGTAAGAGAAAAAGGCCAAGTAGTATATAAAGTTGGATCTATCAGAATTATACCAGACTTCTCAACAGAGACTCTAAAAGCCAGAAGATCCTGGATAGATGCCATTCAGACCCTAAAAGAACACAAGTGCCAGCCCAGACTACTATACCCAGTGAAACTCTCAATTGCCATAGATGGAGAAACCAAAATATTCCATGATAAAACCAAATTTGAACAATATATATCAATTAGTCCAGTCCTACAGAGGATTCTAGGAGGAAAACTCCAACACAAGGGGAGTATCTACACCAAAGAAAAAGCAAGAAATTAATCATCTTACAATAAATCCAAAAGGAGAGAATCACAGACACACATAATTCCACCTCCAACAACAAATATAACAGGAACTAACAATCATATGTCTTTAATATCTTTCTACATCAATGGATTCAACTACCCAATGAAAAGACATAAGCTAAAAGACTGGATATGTAAGCAGGATCCAGCATTTTGCTGCATTCAAGAAATACACCTCAACAATAAAGACAGATACTACCCCAGAGTAAAAGATTAGAAAAAGTTTTGCAAGCAAATGGTTCCAAGAAACAAGTGGGAGTTGCCATTCTAAAATCCAATAAAAGAGACTTTCAACCAAAAATTATCAAACAAGCTGGAGAAGGATAGCTCATATTCATCAAAGGAAACATCCACCAAGATGAAAAGTCAACTCTGAACATCTATGCCTTGAATGCAAGGGAACCTACATTCATAAAAGAAATTTTACTAAATCTCAAAACACACATTGAACTTCACACAGTAACAGTGGGAGACTTCATTACTCCACTCACAACAGTGGGAGACTTCATTACTCCACTCACAGGTCATTGAAACAGTAACTAAACAGAGGCACTGTGATGCCAATAGAAGTTATGAACTTATTGGACTTAACAGATAGTTACAGAACATTTTACCCAAACAAAAGAATATACTGTCTTCTCAGCAACCCATGTTAGCTCCTACAAAACTGTTCATTGGTCATAAAACAAGTCTCAACAGATGCAAGAAGACTAAAATAATCCAATGCATACTAAGACTAAAATAATCCAATGCATACTAACAGATCCCCATGGTCTAAGGCTAGACTTCAATAGCCAACCAAATCAAACCAACCAAACAAAACAAAACAACTACCTCTCCAAAAGCTCCAAAGAAACAAGAAAGCACACATAGCCATGGAAACTGAACAACTCTCTACTCAGTGATATCTTGGTCAGGGAGGAAATAATGAAAGAAATTAAAGATTTTCTAGAATGCAATGACAATGATGACACAGAATAACCAAACTTATGGGACAGGATGAAAGCAGTGCTAAGAGGAAAAGTCATAGCACTAAATTCCCTCTTAAAGAAACTGGAGAGATCCTACACTAGCAACTTAACAGTGCACCTGAAAGACTTAGAAAAAAAAGAAACAAACACACCCAAGAGGAATAGAAGGCAGGAAATAATCAAACTCAGGGCTGAAATCAACCAAGTAGAAACAAAGAGAACTATACAAAGAGTCAACAAAACCAAAAGCTGATTCTTTGAGAAAATCAACAAGATAGATAGGCCCTTAGCCAAACAAACTAAAGGGCACAAAGAGAATATCCAAATTAACAAAATCAAAAATGAAAAGGGAGATACCAACAGAAGCTAAGGAAACTAAAAACAAACAAACAAACAAACAAACAAACAAAACCCATCAGATCTTACTACAAAAGCCTTTACTCAACAATACTGGAAAACCTAGACAAAATGGTTGACTTTCTAGACAGATACCATGTACCAAATTTAAATCAAGAGCAGATAAACTATCTAAACAGTTCATATTCCCTAAGGAAATAGAAGAAGTTATTAAAAACCTCCCAACCAAAAAATAAAATAAAATATAATAAAAAGTAAGAAAAAATTTTAAAAAGCCCAGGGCCAGATGGTTTTAGTGCAGAATTCTATCAGATCTTCAAAGAAGACCTACTGTCAGTACTTCTTAAACTATTTCACAAAATAGAAACTGAAGAAACAGTGCCCAATATATTCTATGAAGCCATAATTACTCTGATACCCAAATCACACAAAGACCCAAGAAAGAAAGAGAACCAATTTCTCATATGAATATTGATGCAAAAATACTCAATAAAGTTCTCACAAACCAAAACCAAGAACACATCAAAACAATCATTCACCATGATCAAGTAGGCTTCATCCCAGGGATGCAGGGCTGGTTCAATATATGAAAATCCATCAATGTAATCTTCTATATAAACAAACTCAAACACAAAAAAATCACATGATCATCTCAGTAGATGTTTAAAAGAGCATTTGATGAAACACAACACCCCTTCATGTTAAAAGTATTGGAGAGATCAGGAATCCAAGGCTTTTGCTTAAACATAATAAAAGCAATATACAGCAAACTATCGGCCCGTATCAAATTAAATGGAGAGGAATTTGAAGCAATCCCACTAAAGTCAGGGACAAGACAAGGCTGTCCACTATCTCCATATCTATTTAGTAGAGTACTTGAATTTCAACCTAGAGCAATAAGACAACACAAAGAAATCAAGGGGATACAAATTGGAAAAGAAGAAGTCAAGGTATTACTATTTGCAGGTGACATGACAGTATACATAAGAAATCCAAAAAATCTTGCCAGAGAACTTCTGTAGCTGATGAACAACTTCAGCAAAGTAGCAAGATATAAAATTAACTCAAACAAATCAAGAGCATTTCTTTATACAAATGATGAACAGGCTGAGACAGACAGGTTGATCTATGGAATAGAATTGAGTACCTAGAAATATGCCCACACACTTACAGACACTTGATCTTTAACAAAGAAGCCAAAAACATACAACAGAAAAAAGAAAGCATCTTCAATAAATGGTGCTGGTCCAACTGGCAGTCTATGTAGAAAAATGAAAATATATCCATATTTATCACCTTGCACAAAGGTCAAATCCAAGTACATCAAGGACCTCAACATAAAATCAGACACAGAATAGAAGAGAAAGTGGGAAAGACCCTCAAACTCATTGGCACAGGAGGAAATTTCTGAAAGAAATCTCCAAAAACTCAGGCTCTATGAACAACAATTGATAAATGTAACCTCATGAAAAGCTTCTGTAAGGTAAAAGACATAGTCAATAGAACAAATCAGCAACCTACAGATTGGGAAAATTTTCACCACCCTACATCTGATAGAGGGCTAATGTCCAAAAGGTATAAAGAACTCAAGAAGCTAACCTTCTAAAAACCAAATAACCCAATTAAAAATGGGATGCAGAGTTAAACAGAGAACTAATTCTCAACTGAGAAATCTCAAATGGCCAAAAAACACCTAAAGAAATGATCAACATCTTTAGTCATCAGGGAAATGCAAATCAAAACAACTCTGAGATTCTACCTTACGCCAATCAGAATGACTAAGAACAAAAACTCAAATGACAACACATGCTGGCAAGGATGTGGAGAAAGAGGTACACTCCTGTATTACTGGTGGGATTGAAAATTGGTACAGTCACTCTGGAAATAAATCTGGTGGTTCCTCAGAAAATTGGAAATAGTTCTACCTGAAGACTCAGCTATACCACTCCTGGACATATACCCCCAAAATGCTCCAACATATAACAAGAACACATACATGTTCCACTGTGTTCGTAGCAATCTTATGTATAATAGCGTGAAACTTGAAACAACCCAAATGTCCCTTAATAGAGGAATGGATACAGAAAGTGTGGTACAATTACATAATGAAATATTACTCAGCTATTAAATAGGATGCCTTCGTGAATTTTGCAGGCAAATGGATAGAACTAGAAAATATCATCCTGAGTGACGTAATCCAGACTCAAAAGGACATACATGGTATATACTTATGGATAAGTAGATACTAACTCAAAAGCTCAGAATACCCATGATACAATTCACACACCATATGAAGTTTAACAAGAAGAAAGGCCAAAGTATGGGTGCTTCAATCCTAGTTACAAGAGGGAACAAAATAATCATGGGAGGTAGAGGGAGGGAGTAGGAGTGGGGAGGAAGAGAAAAAAAGGTGGGGCAGGTTCAGGCATAAGAAAAGACAGGAGAGACGCCCAGAGGGCCAGGAGAATCAATAGAAATATATAGCAGTGGGGGTGGGTAAGGCAGGGGAGGAGAACCACTGAAAACTCCCAGACATCAGGGATATTAGAGGCTCTCAGGACCCAGTGGGGATGACATTAGTTGAAAAACCCTACAGAGGGGAGATAGAACCTGAAAAGACCACCCCCAGTAGATAGGTCTGACCCTCAGTTGAAGGAAGGGGACACTCATACATCTCAAAAATTTTAACCCAGAATTATTCCTGCCTAAAGGAAACACAGGGACAAAAAAACGAAGCAGAGATGGAAAGAAAGGCCATCCAGAGACTGTTCCACCTGGGATCCAACCCATCTGCAGAC
>JADRCD010213571.1:0-13991 GCA_019843815.1 Montemys delectorum
TACTCTGTAGTGACTACATTTTTCATGTTATAAAATTGGAATTGAAAGGTTAAAGAGCTGGCTCAGTGGTTAAAAGTGTATACTGCCTCCCAGTGCCCATGTTGGCTCTCTCTGGAAGGACTGGAGCAGCACCTTCAGGGAACCCAGGGTCTCTTTCTGGGTGTCTGCACTCCAATACAAATGATACTGTTTTACTCTGTAGTTTACCTTGTCACACTTTCATTCTGAAAACCGCACGGAGCTTCCTGCCTTTTTTTGCTGCCTTTTGGTGATTTCCTGTGTTGTGTTTTGCAGATAAAGCTCTGAAACGCCTGTACAGGAGAAGGGGTAGCATTCGCCGCTGACTGGAGAGTTTCTTTTTAAAAACGTCATGTAGAAAAATAATAGAGTGGAAAATATATTTATATTTGAAATATACCTACTTAGAGTTGTTCATGCAGACTATTTTAGCCTTTTGAAACCATGTGTCGTGGAAGATTTCCAGTCAGCAGTGAACAGTTCAGGGAATCTGGAACATTCAGGTGAGTCCCTCTGTAAGGATCCGCATCGTCTGCTGGGCTGACTTTTAAGGATGTAGCCTTTCCTTTGTGTTATAGCAGGAAAAAGGGAAAAGCCCACAAAGCATGAGGGCCCGGGGTAGAAGGCTGTTACATATGTAGTAAAGAATGACATTAACTGCACTCACTGTGTCCTAGAGAACAATATGCAGTTGCTCCGTATTTTCCACTGGAAGATTATATATGAATGTCATTAGTGATGGCTGCTGAGCAGCAAACTTTTGGAAGTTTTTTTCCTTCTCCTTAAAGACAATAAAAGTATCCTTCAACTGATGGTGGCTGCCTGTGTATAAGGGTCCATAAACCCAATCAGAAGGTACACTTGATGTCTTCCTTCTATTTTTTAAAACATTGCAACACCAATTTCAAGTTTTCTGTGGAAGGTAATCTCCAGAAATCGAATCTGCAATGAAGAAAATATCCTAGGTCCAGTCTCATTGAATGGTTTTATAGGTGTACATGTTGTGTACAGCATTGTTCGCTTCAAGCTTTTGCATCAAGGGCTGGAGAGATGACTCAGCGGTTAAGAACATTTACTGCTCTTTAAGGGGACCTCAGTTCAGTCCTCAGCATCCACATGGGGCCCCTCATAGTCACCTGACTCCAGCTCCAAGGGATCCAGCACCCTCTGGTCTCCTCAGGCCCTGCACGTTTGTGCGCGCGCGCGCACACACACAGACACACACACACACACACACACACACACACACACACACACACGCACACACACACGAGATGATAAATTTTAAACAGTGCAGAAACAGTTTGAAAGTGCATTCCTTTTCTTTTGGTTTATAGTTTGTTATTCATTCTTCACTTGTGAATGTCAAGGCTTTGACAACATGTGGCTCTTGTAGCACATGTCAAGTGCATTAAGTGGCTCCTCCGCACTGGCCCCATCCTTTCCACTGTCCACACTCGGTATATGGAGCCTTGGCATGTTTATGAATGGGCTGCGTGCCTGCCTGTCTCACAGGGTTGTCCATTGAGATTTCCTTCTCTAGAGTATATTCTCTAGTGTACACTCTAACCTGGTTTCATCTGACTTAAACATGTTAGTTTTCAGCCCAGAATCATCCTAACATAGAAACTTCTCTAGGCCACTCAGGCCATATACAATTTATGATACCTGTGAACTTTGAAAGCCTCATACTGTGCCTTTTGAGCTCACTTTAATTGTCAGGAATTTTTGGCACTGTGGGTTTGGGGTGTATTTGATTCTCAGATTGTTAGCTCCACGAGAGCAGGGACATTGCCTGGTTTGTTAGTGAATGTATCCCAGTGCCTAGCACAATGTATGTACAAAATTTTTTCTTTTTTCTTTTTGTATAATGTATGAAATAAAAAGTAATTAGAGCAACCTATGTGGAGGATAAATGGCGATACAAATAAAATGATCCAAAAAAGGCTTGGTGGGCTGCATGTCTTCTGGCTCAGAAACCTTGTATTTAATATTTACCCTTAGGAAACCATTGGACAATCATATATATTCTAAGCAGCATCTTCTTTCTGGGGTTTATAATGACCTGACAGAGAATCACTCACATCTGTAGTTTGACTTGTTTTTGTAGTGCTGCAGTATAGGGGGTGGATGAACCAGTGTAGGGCCATGCATTTGTTAGGCACAGGCTTCTGACCAGAGGAACAGCCCCAAGACACAAGCTTTGGGATATGCGTTCTGTGGAAGTTAGAGACAGCTCATGAGTATGGGTAGAGTTCTTCCTATTACAGTGCTGCAAGAGCACTGAGTTCAAGAGACACTAAGGACTGCTTCAACTGACCTACAAGCTGGTTGAGAGAGAGGGAGAGGAAGCATGCTGGAGCTTTAGCCTTTTAATAGCCAAAATAAAACACAAGTTAGAGTTTTCATGCAAACACACGGGAGGTGCAAAACACATGACTATTTACCCTGGGGGGGAACCCACTACAGACCAAAGTATCAATTACACTGAAGTCCAACTTGGCTAACCAATGAGTTCTCCTCCTCCCCCTCCTCCTCCTCCTCCTCCTCCTCCTCCTCCTCCTCCTCCTCTTCCTCCTCTTCCTCTTCCTCCTCCTCTTCTTCCTCTTCCTCCTCCTCTTCCTCTTCCTCTTCCTCCTCCTCCTCTTCATCCTCCTCTTCCTCCTCTTCCTCCTCTACCTCCTTTTCCTCCTCCTCTTTTTCATCAAGGTCATGCTACGTGATCCTGACTAGCTTGGAGCTTACTATGCAGCCCCTAAGGCTGAGCGAGCCTGCTAGGAACTGGAAGCAGTAGAAGCTGCACAAGAGAGCTTACGTTGAAATAGTTGGTGCAAGGCAGATGGCTAAGACCTTGTCTCCACATTCAGCAGTGGGGTCTTGGGCATTGGGAAGAATTTTATGTTAGGGATTGTCAAGACTTAGTTTGCACTTTAGAACACCTGGAAGCAATAGGAAGGGAATGACTTATAGTTAGAGAATATGGATTTGGAGGCAGGAGAATGGTTAGTAGCTTGCTGGAGAGATGATAGTGCGTGAACTTCAGCCATGGCAGGATGGAATGGAGAGATGGATTCTGGAAATGGCTGGGAGCTCCACTGAGAAACAAAGACTCAAATGAAGGTTGCTTTCTAGATTTCTTACTTGGATGGAAGATGCTGCCCATTGACCAATGAGACCATACGACAGGGCGGCAGTTTGGGAGGCAAATGAGTTCAGTGCCGGCCTTGTGGAGCTTGTAGTAAGTACCCAAGACACTTAAAATAGTTTTGGAGTGAACATGGATGGGAAGGGTTCCTAGTGGGACAAGGTTTAGGTTTGGCAGCTTCAGGGTGGCAGCGAACAGATCGAGTAAGAGGTCACGATGCAGAGCTAATAACTGATGAAGTAAGAGGTCACGGGGCAGAGCTAATACAAGCCTGAGTAGAGGGTTGAGGAGGTCATAGTTCTAAGGGCACACACACCCTCTCCCTCCTGCAGGACGTTGGAAAACAGGAGGCAGAGCAATCCACAGAAGCCAAGAGAGCTAGCCGAAGGGGTAGGTAGGGAGAAACAGCGTGGTGGTAATGTCAAACATGGGCTGCTGGGATTTGTTCTTTGTGACTAGCAGGTCATAAGTGTGTTGTGGAAGCAGTTGGGGACTGGGGTGGTGGCAGGGGTGGGGTGGGTGTGGGGGAGCAGCAGCAGCCAGGGAGAATGATTAAGATTACGAAGTCAGAATTGCAAAAGAAAGTATAGCCTACCCTTGAAAAAACAAACAAACAAACAAACAAACAAACAAAAACCCAATGCCGTAAAAGGGAAGCCATAAAGAGCCTTCAGTGAGGCTGCATTGGCTGGACGGGCTAATGCTTTACCAAGGTCGATTTTCTAACGTGCTGTTCTGCTTGCAGAGTAGAACATTCTTAGACTCTGCAATTCTTCAATTTTCTTGAAATGGCACATTTTGCTTTTGTGTTTGTGATTTAAGTACTATAAAAACGCCCAGCTACAGCTTGCTTCGAGAATGTAAGTTCTGCTTCCTCACACGGATTTCTTCATGAAGCCATTACCTTTGAAGTAGTTTTGATACATTAACAACAAGTCCATAACAAACCCAAAAGCTGGGAAATTGAAATCCTCAAGAGATTTAGCTTGTTTATAGGAACGTAAAAGATAAGGAGAACACACAAGTTTATAAGCCCAGGTTATGCTTAATTGCAAGTGATTTTTTTTCCCCCAAGAATTTCCAGTCTTTACTGTCTTTGGAAGATAGACTACAAAGGGAAAGTGAAGATTCATGCAGGTAGTTTGTATTCTGGATTTTGTAAAGTTGAAATTGGTGGGTGTTATGGTTTGAATCTGAAATGTCTCCCACGGGCTAAGCTGGGACTGCTGATACCTTGGGAGTTCTGGAAACTTTGAGAGGCGGGATCTAGCTGGAGGAAGTAGGGCACCGGTTGGGGCAGGAGGAGGGTACTGCTGTTGGAGGCTCTGTTATCCCTGATGACTTCTGCTTCCACTCTCTGCTTCTTGTCGGGCTGTGATGCGAACTGCTGTGCTCCAGTATGCCCTCCCCATCACGAGGAATTGAACCTTCTGGAGCCCGAGCCAAAAGATATCATTTATTCCTTTTAACTTCCCCAACATAATATTTTTATTGATAATTTGGGAATTTCACATCATGCACCTCAATCACACTCATTCCTAGTTCTCCTATGTTTCCAATCCTTTTGACCTCTCCCCTTCCCCCCCCCCAAAAAAAAGAAGGAAAAAAATAGGTGAGGACCAATAGGTGAGGTTGTCCTCTGATCTCCACATATACATATATATGCATGCTTGCACATACACGCACCCATACAATTGTTTGTGAACATACAATTCAATATGGGGGTGATGGGGCAGCGAGATATAGCTCTGTTGGTATAATGCTTGCCCAAGAAGCACAAAACCATGAGTTTTATTTTCAGCATTGCACTGAGCAATGTAGAACAGGCCTGTAATTCCAGCAATTGGGAACAAGAGGATTGGGAGTTTAAAATCATCCTTGACTACATTGAGTTCAAAGCCAGCCAGGAAAACATGGAACCCTGCCTCAAAGAGAAAACACAAACCAAAGCACACATAAGAGGAGGAGGAGGAGGAAGAGCGGAGGAGAGGAAGAGGAGGAGGAAGAGGAAGAGGAAAAGAAGAAGAAGAAGAAGAAGAAGAAGAAGAAGAAGAAGAAGAAGAAGAAGAAGAAGAAGAAGAAGAAGAAGACGACGACTTTTCCACACCTCACCTTCTCCCATTTCTAGTCACCTCCACAGATGCTCTACATCTGTGCCCATGGTCCCTAGGCTGACCTACGAGCCCATTACAAGCCAGCCTCGCATACTCTTTTGCTCTCACCTCTTCAACCACAGCACTAAAAGTGGGACTTCCTCCCTTCCATGTTCCTGAGCCCACTATCTTGCGCTCTATATCCAGAGAGAACCTTCTCCAAATGTCTAAGTTTTCCTTTGGCACAGACCACGGACTCCAGTTCCTCCGGCCCCCCGGTAGCACTCTTGACAGCTGACTACAACTTGGAGCTGATGCAGGATCCTTTCTTATCTGGAGTCTGTTTTCAAGCCACATAACACAGCAACATAGCAACATTACAACCAGAGTAGAGGGGAAGCAAGGGGGATGCTGAAAACTAAGAGGAGGAAGATGAAAATGTTGAGTATCAGAAGGCAGTTGCAGGGATCTAAGACTCGGACGACAGGCAGAACTAAGGTGGCATTAATTGCATTACACAACTTTTTTTTTCTTAGATATTTTCTTTATTTACATTTCAAATGATATCTCTTTTCCTGGTTTCCCCTCTGGGGGTGGGGGGAAAGAAACCCTGTTCCCTCCTCCCCCACCCCTGCTCACCAACCCACCCTCTCCCATTTCCTGGCCCTGGCATTCCCCTACACTGGGGCACAGAGCCTTCATAGGACCAAGGGCCTCTCCTCCTATTTATGACAGACTAGGCCATCCTCTGCTACATATGCAGCTGGAGCCATGAGTCCCACCATGTGTACTCTTGGGTGGTGTTTAGTCTCTGGGAACTCTGAGGGTACTAGTTAGTTCATATTGTTGTTCATGCTAAGGGGCTGCAAGCCCTTCAGCTCCTTGGGTCCTTTCTCTAGCTCCTTCATTGGGGACCCTGTGCTCAGTCCAATGAATGGCTGTGAGCCTGTACTTCTGTGTTAGTCGGGTACTGTCAAAGCCTCTCAGGAGACAACTATATCAGGCTCCTGTCAGCCAGCACTTGCTGGCATCCACAATAGTGCCTAGATTTGATGATTGAATATGGGAAGGATTCCCAGGTGGAGCAGTCTCTGGATTGTCCTTCCTTTAGTCTCTGCTCCATAGTTTGTCTCTGCAACTCCAACTTCGATGGGTATTTTGTTCCCCCTTCTAAGAAGGATCGAACATTGATGCAAAAATACACAATTAAATTCTCGAAAACCGAATCTAAGAACACAACAAAACAATCATCCATCATGATCAAGTAGGCTTCATCCCAGGGATATAGGGGATGGTTCAATATATGGAAATCCATCAGTGTAATCTGCTACATAAACAAACTCAAAGGAAAAAAAAATATGATCATTTCATTAGATTCGGAGAAAGCATTTGACAAAATCCAATATCCCTTCATGATAAAAGTCTTGGAAAGATCAGGAATTCAAGGCCCATACATACACAGTAAAGTAATATACAGCAAACCAATAGCCAACATCAAACTAAATGGACAGAAACTTGAAGCAATCCCATTAAAATCAGGGACTAGACAAGGCTGCCCACTCTCTCCCTACCTATTCAATATTGTACTTGAAGTCCTAGCCAGAGCAATTAGACAAGAAAAGGAGATCAAAGGGATACGAATTGGAAAGGAAGACGTCAAATTATCACTATTTGCTGGTGATATGATAGTATACTTAAGTGATCCCAAAAATTCCACCAGAGAGCTCCTAAACCTGATAAACAACTTCAGCAAAGAAGCTGGATATAAAATTAACTCAAGCAAATCAGAGGCCTTCCTCTACACAAAGGATAAACAGGCAGAGAAAGAAATTAGGGAAACAACACCCTTCACAGTTGTTACAAATAATATAAAATACCTTGGTGTAACTCTAACTAAGCAAGTAAAAGGTCTGTATGACAAAAACTCCAAGTCTCTGAAGAAAGAAATTGAAGAAGATCTCAGAAGATGGAAAGAACTTCCATGCTTATGGATTGGCAGGATTAATATAGTAAAAATGGCCATATTGCCGTAAGCAATCTACAGATTCAATGCAATCCTCATCAAAATTCCAACTCAAATCTTCACAGACTTGGAAAGAGCAATTTGCAAATTCATCTGGAATAACAAAAAACCTAGGATACTGAAAACTATTCTCAACAATAAAGGAACCTCTGGTGGAATCACAATCCCGGACCTTAAGCTGTACTACAGAGCAATTGTGATAAAAACTGCATGGTATTGGTACAGTGACAGGCAGGTAGTCCAATGGAATAGAATTGAAGACTCAGAGATGAACTCATACACCTATGGTCACTTGATCTTTGACAAAGGAGCTAAAACCATCCAGTGGAAAAAAGACAGCATTTTCAACAAATGGTACTGGCTCAACTGGCAGTTAGCATGTAGAAGAATGCAAATCGATCCATTCCTATCTCCTTGTACAAAGCTCAAGTCCAACTGGATCAAGGACCTCTACACTGACACTAATTGAAAAGAAAGTGGGGAAGAGCCTCGGCACATGGGCACAAGGGAAAATTTCCTGAACAGAACATCAATAGCTTGTGCTCTAAGATTAAGAATTGACAAATGGGACCTCATAAAATTACAAAACTTCTGTAAGGCAAAGGACACTGTCAATAGGACAAAATGGCAACCAACAAATTGGGAAAAGATCTTTACCAATCCTATATCTGATTGAGGGCTAATATCCAATATATACAAAGAACTCAAGAAGTTAGACTCCAGAGAACCAAATAACCTTATTTAAAAATGGGGTACACAGCTAAACAAAGAATTCTCAACTGAGGAATACCGAATGGCTGAGAAGCACCTAAAGAAATGTTCAACATCCTTAGTCATCAGGGAAATAAATGCAAATCAAAACAACCCTGAGATTCCACCTCACACCAGTCAGAATGGCTAAGATCAAAAACTCAGGTGACAGCAGATGCTGGAGAGGTTGTGAAGAAAGAGGAAAACTCCTTCATTGCTGGTGGGATTGCAAGCTGGTACAACCATTCTGGAAATCAGTTTGGCGGTTCCTCCGGAAATTGGACATAGTGCTACCAGAGGATCCAGTTATACTACTCCTGGGCATATACCCAGAAGATGCTCCAACATGTAATAAGGACACATGCTCCACCATGTTCATAGCAGACTTATTTATAATAGCCAGAAGCTAGAAAGAACCCAGATATCCTTCAACAGAGGAATGGATACAGAAAGTGTGGTACATTTACACAATGCAGTACTACTCAGCTATTAAAAACAATGAATTTATGAAATTCTTAGGGAAATGGATGGATCTGGAGGATATCATCCTGAGTGAGGTAATCCAATCACAAAAGAACACACATGGTATGCATTCTCTGATAAGCGGATATTAGCTGAGAAGCTCAGAATACCCAAAATACAATCCACGAACCACAGTAAATTCAAAAAGAAGGAAGACCAAAGTGTGGATACTTCATTCCTTCTTAGAAGGGGGAACAAAACACCCATGGAAGGAGTTGCAGAGACAAAACTTTAAATACACTAGGAAGAGTGAAACTAAGTAAACCATTGGGAAGGCAAACATAGCAAAATGACTCAGCTTCAAGTATCAAAGGAATGATAAACTGGGAACCGAAGAGGTGGTGTACTTGGTAGGCTATTTGCCTAGTATGCGTGACAGCCCCCATCACCACGCAAACGGGGTACACTGTACTTTGTGATCCTTGCGCTTGCGCTTAGGAGGAAGAGGCTCAAGATCCTCTCAGCTGTATTTTCTACCTTATTTTTCACGGGCTGTTTGTGGCTATGTATGAAGGTTCCCAGGCCCTTGATCTCAGGGGATACCTTGCCCACCGTCTCACGTGGGTGTGCTGGGATTAGAGCCTTGTGCTAATGCTTCCACTGTCAGAAATCTGAATTCAGGTGGTCACAACGTCTGCAGCAGTGCTTGACTCACCGAGGCACATCCGAAGCCCTTCGGAAATACTGGTTTCTAATGAGGGTGGAGGTGCTATATAGGATGGCTTTGAAGCGAAGGAAAACCAATGAAAGAGACCCGGTAGCATTCTGTGACATTTTTTAATTTATTTTCTCCGATTCATGTGAGTTCTGGGGCCGCTAGGCTAATTTTCATCGGCTTGCTCTGCTCAGGTGCAGTTGGCCGTTCTCCATCCCTTGAGAAGTGAAGCTTCTGCTATCTTTAGAAGGCTCCATGGCTGCACGTCAGCCTGCTCTTCCAGCCAAGAATCTAACTCCTTCCTTTTAGAAGCCAACTGATGATGACCTATGAATTTACTTATAATGACGCCGCCACGCCCTGTTTTCTTTGCTGCTTGGAAAAATATTTGGAGCTAAATCACATTGTGCTTTCAGCTATGCATAGCTCCCTTTGGGCTCCTCTCAGCCTGAGTGTTCCCACCTGCTCCCTGGCAACCCGGCAACCTGGGTCTCTATTTGATAATGAACAGCTGACGAGGCTTCTTTGTAGCTGCTTCCATGGTTAATTAGTGTTCACACGTTACTTGTATGTTTCTACATTTTATTTCTCCTATGACCTCCTGAAGGGCTGTGGGCATGATTAGCCGTCTTGGTGGCCACAGTCATTTTTATCCATTATAGCTCTCATTATGGTTTTTGGAACATAGTACTTGCTGACTTTCAATTTTAATTTTTAACCTGTCCAAACAACCAGAAAGACGACTGAAGATGCTGAGGAGTCAAGGGCTAATGGATTTGAGGGTCCCAGCTTTTCCTGCAGGGATTTGAGGCAGTCTCAAAAAGGACATTTGATCCCTTTGGTTTCCTTGTGTAAGGAGTTTTCACTAATCACAAATGATGTGTAGAACACCCTCCTGTGTTATAGGATTCAGCTTCCTTCACAAGGGGAACATACTGATCTGATTCTAGTATATGGAGACCCGATTCCTAGAAAACCAGGGGTGTGGTATCAACTAAATTAGACATTTTCCATCCTAGCTTTTCACAAGTAAGATTAATGCAGCTGCTTACACTTTTCTATTAAGTAGGTAAACAAACTCAGCAGAATCAAAATCAGCTTTATATGACTCAGCGAGACCATTGCCAGCACGTGGGTTGATGGGGCGGGGAATAGTGGTAGGAAAGTATGACACACTCGTGAGATGAAGGCGCCGTATGCTGAGGATTCTAGAGGAAGTTTTTTTTTTTTCCCACCTTAAGGATTGAAAGAAAGGATTGTGGGTGGTGGATGGTAGGGGGCTATGACATGGGATGGCTCCAAACATCCCCTGGGGACCTGGTACTCTAACTCTGCGTCGATGTGGCCATGTATTAAAATGTAGATAGCGAAAATCAGAACTGGTAAGTTGGCTGAATCTTCCCTGTGTGCTGTACGAGAGACAGAGAGAGAGAGAGAGAGAGAGAGAGAGAGAGAGAGAGAGAGAGAGAGAATGAGAATGTGCAAATGAGTAAACAGTTTGAAGCCCCCTCTGCTCTTGTAGAAACATTTACATGGAAACAGCTGACCTGCTAATTAGAAAGCATCTTTGCCTGTTCATTAGACCAATTATCCTAAAGAATTCTTCTGAGCAGCACTTGGTTCTGAGCTAATTATTGCGTGGCCTTGGAAGCGATAAACTGTACTTTCAGAATGTAGCTTTATAATTTAGACACATGCATGGTTTATACTGACATTTCTCGTAATTAAAATGGTACAGTAGAGGGGGGAGGCTTGGTTCTTATGAGAAAGGACTTGTTCATCTCTTCCGGGGGAGATTATAATGAAGTAGTAGATGATGGTTTAGATCAGAAAGGTCCTTGAGGGGATTGTATTGCTTAAAAGAAGAGGGCTTAGTGTGTGTGTGTGTGTGTGTGTGTGAAGGTTATTTTTTGGAATGCTTTGGCCCTTAAAAAATTAAAAAAATTTAATTTATAGGAAACATTTGGCAGTGAGAATAATATATTTTATACATGTATGGAATTTTCAAAGAAAACCAATATGTTAGGTCAAATACATAAAAACTAAAAGTTAATTTATAGAATGGAAACTGTTTATGTGTTGTTGTTGTTGTTGTTGTTGTCATGAATGGAAACATTGTGCTTAAATAAAAAGAAGAGAAAGGGTCAATCAGGAAGATACTTGACTCCATATCTACCATTTTATCTGGTAGAACTTTCCCTAAGTGTGGCATTGTTAAGACATGTAGTAAGAGAGTCCAAAGGTAGACTCTATGATCTGTCAATAACCAACTGTGGAAATGAGCCAGATGTCCTTCGGGGACAGGCTGTGTTGCTGAGCACTTGGGCACTCTTGGGCTTGATGTATAGGGTCACGTGCTTCAAGGGCCCCTGCCTTGCTTGAAGTGCCCCTTCAGCTGTGGTCCGGGTGAGTGTTCTCCAGACTGGATGAGCTCGCCCATAGCCTAGTGTGCTGTGCCTGAGTTTCCTGACTGTGAACAGGTGAAAACAGCGACTCCCTGCTGGGAGGGTGTGGGTGTGTTGTTGTCACACAGCAGGGGCTTCATTCCTTCTCTCTTCACCCCCCTCATTCCATCAGCCTCTATCCACTGTGTAGCACTCTGCAGGGCACTGCTGTAGAGACCAGTGATGGGGGTCAGCAGTCAGACAAGGTCCCTCACCTGTTGGAACCTATGTACCAATGGGATGAGGTATATCAGAAATAAATCCTCCACAGACAATGACCACAGAAGAAAAAAAGAGTGACTGGGTTATGGGGAGAGGTCAACATTAGTGTGTGGGAGTTGGGGGTTGCAGTGGAGGGACTTTTGACCCGAGACCAGAATGACAAGATATCAGTGTCAGCTCGATCTTGGTTTGGTGGGCTCCCTCTGCAGTCTTATTTTCAAGTATGTTGCCATTTCTATCAAATCCTTTTGACTAGCACCCCTGTAGGAAGGCTCCAGCCCCTCTCTCCCACTAACAAGTCCCAGGTCTGTGTCCAACTCTTTCTCTTGAGACTTCATCCTGGCAGTGCTTGGATCTGCCTAGCTCTAGGTGCTCCTTCCACACCAGTGGGGTGCTCACCCACCTTGTGTTGTCTCAGCTTCTGGAGGAGTTGGGTTCTGTTGTTGCCCTGGGACAAGAAGTACAGGACCGGGTTGAGGCAGCTGCTCACGCTTACCAGAGGCCTACAGATCTTGTAGGCCATGCTGGCTGCCGACAAGAGCTGGCAGTCCTGTGACTTCAGGAAACGGATGACCAAGTAGAAGGATCGGGCAATGTGGAAGGGCACAAAACAGAGTGTGAAGAGGCTACACACCAGCAGGATGGTCCGAATAGACTTGGCACGGGCTGTGTGGCCTGTCACTGGGAGGTCCTCCACTGGATTTGTCAGGCTTCTGACCATGCGAGAGTAGCACCCGAGAATGATCAAGGAAGGGATGACAAACGCAGATAACATCAGTACCATGCTGTAGGCGAAGAAATGATCAAAATTCTCTGGGCTGGCTGTGTCATAGCAGATCACCTGGCCGTTGACATAGTCTGTGTGGGAGAAGACCAGAGTGGGTAGCAATTGGAGGACTACCAGGGTCCAGGTGGCAGCAGCTGCTTGCCAGGCATGCCGGTGAGTCCGGTAGGACAGTGAGCTCAGGGGGTGGCACACTCCTAGAAACCGGTATAGAGAGATGCAGGTCAGCAGCAGGATGCTGCTGTAGAGGTTGGTGTAGAACAGGAAGCGCACCAGCCTGCACAGCATCTCCCCAAAGAGCCAGGTGTCACCCACTGCGTAAGTGATGATGAGCAAGGGCAGGCTCAGCATATAAAGCAGGTCGGCCACCATCAGGTTCATCAGGTAGATGGTGGCACCGCTCCAGGGCTTGGTTTGGCACCAGGAGAGCCATAAGACAACCCCATTGAGGGGCATCCCTAGCATGAAGATGAGACTGTAGGTTAGTGAAAGGTAGACTTGCTTGTAGCTCTCTGAGAAGTGGCAGGCGCCACGATCCTTTGAGACATTCATGTCCAGCTTCTCCATCTCCAGGGAGGCTTCCTTGGAGGTGGCCTCGACTTCTGCGTCTCCTGAAAGGAAATAAAAGGCACAGCATCAGGACCTCAGCTGGGTGTCAGCCTCCCCCGACCTGGCATTCAGCTTTTCTCCTGATCCTGATCTTGGAGTCCTTATTGGAGCACAAGAAGATCCAGGTGGAGAAAAAAGTTAAACCCAATCTTTAAACCCGGTGCTTAGACTTTTGGGGCTCAGTGGTCCTACCTTGACTCCTCTGTTCTCTGCTGTTGGCAGATTTGTATCATGGTGGCTGGAAGACAGCGCTGTCATTTAAATGGGACAAAGAAAACTGCCAGTTCCATGACACACCCCCACCCCGGTAGAACCCTTTGCATAGACTCAGGAACTCTTAGGGGAGTCACTCCAGCTGAGAGGACGGTGTACCCAGAGGCGATCTGATACTGCCCACAATACCATTGTGAAAGAGAAAGTGACCCGTGGGCTTTCAGGGTTAGGGAAAACACAGGTTTTGCCTATATGCTGTGTGGAAGGATTTTGATTTGTATCTCTTTCAGGATTTATTAACTGCTTATTTGAATACTGAGGACAATTTGCTTATTAGCCACCTCAACCTCCTGAACACTTAAGAAAACAGTTTTGAGCTAGGAAGCCAGGTGCAGTTTCTCCCTTATTGCCATCCAGGCTGACACAGCAGGTCCAAAGGACGGGCTCCAGTAGCAACAGAGGCTGTGTGGGGGAACCTGAAGTTTCTGTCACTTTAGGTAAGTCAATGAGTGT
>JADRCD010213573.1:0-23600 GCA_019843815.1 Montemys delectorum
CCACACAGCCAAAATATATGAGCTGAAAACAATATAGTAATATGTATATAAGGCACCATTTACAAACCAAAATGTTAAGTAAATTGGTGAATCTTCACACTAGAGAATGTTGAAATGAGGCCTATTATACATACTACTGTATAATCTTGAAGATTTAAGTGAAGGAATATAAATAAAGACACATAAGGTATAACTTATACAACTGTTTATTAAAAAGAATGTGGTGGTGGTATGAATAAAAATGACCCCCATAAGCTCATATATTTGAATGTTTAGTATCCAGGAAGTGGAACACTATGAAAGAATTAGAACCAATTTAAAGTTATCCCTGACTAGCTTAAAAATAAATAGGATTCAGACTATGTTTAGTTCTTTTGACTTTGACAATTACTGAATAGCGGGTTAGTCCTTAATCTACTTTTCAATTGCTAGCCTGGCTACCTCCCCAATGAATTGATGGGATAACTTAAGATATGACTATTGACTATTACTTGTCTAGCTACTAGGACCAAAATTCTTTAACTAAAGCAACATAAAAAATGAAGGCTTCCTTGACTCAGTGTCAGAATGCAGTCCATCATGATGAAGTCATGCAGCAACAGGAGCTTCACGCAGCTGGTCACATTGCACTCATATACAAAAAGCAGGAGATAAATACGAATGTTCCACTGGATTTCTCTTCATTATTACTCCAGGATCTCTGACCACAGAATGGTGTTAACCATAGCTAAAATGGCTATTTCAACTTCATTTAACCTACTCTAATTTGTCACAGGCATGGCCAAAGATATTTATCTTGAATGATTCTAGATACACTCAACTTGACAATCAGCATTAACCATTATTATAAAAACATAAGTAACAGGTTATTCACAGGATCATGTGCAACTCAAAGACAGCTGTATCACCCAAAAGCTATTTCCAGAATGAATGTCTTACAATGTTGCAGCATTTCCTCTGTCCAATCTCATTAGGGCAATGACAAGCCTGTGATTGGACAGGAATAGAGAGGTGGAGCTAGAAGTTGAGGAGGGAAAAAGGAGAGACCTGGAAGGTAGCAGGAGGATCATCATTGAGGCAGAGGAAGATGACAATTCAGACCACACGTGGTTATAATGACCAAGTTAAGGTTTTTACAAGGTTAGGATAATTGGGTTAAAATATTGTCTTTATCATTGGGCTCCGAACTTATTGTATTGGCATCTTGTAAATTGTGATCTAATTATCATATAAACGTAATCAGATAATTAAGCTGTAAGAGGCATGCTTTAATGGGTACTAGGCACTAGACGAATGATTGTGGGGGTGTGTAAAGCTTTGCATGTGAGCGAGATGTTGCTGCTAGCTGGAAGAAAATAGCAAGAGCCTGCAGGGACATAGTGTTGTGGCCGGACAGTACCAGCACTAGAAGGTGGTCCGGTGGGAAAAAGAGATTGCAGGGTGGATTCATTTTAATATTTCCTGCAACAGATGGCAGGTTGTATATTCTGAAATATATAAATCTCAAAACAAAATTTCAGTATCATAAAGATATATTTTTTGCTTGAATCTCTGGAATCTAGTCCTTTGGAGGTCTCCCTTCATCATATCTGATCCATATAACTCTGGAAGGTGTCAATACCTTAATCACCTTTTCCAAAAACACAATATGAGCGAGATGTTGCTGCTGGCTGGGAGAAAAATATCAAGAGCCCACTGGGACATAGTGTTTTAGCTGGACAGTACAGGCACTAGAACGTGGTGCAGCAGGAAAAAGAGTTTGGGGGTGGATTCATTTTTAATATTTCCCGCAACATTACGAGAAGTGTATTCTTGTAGAACTGTGTCCAACTAGCATCAACTCTACCAGAATATCCATTTCCCTGGCATTTGTATACTATTTATACAACCTTAAAGAGGGGACTTTTAAAATTATATTAGACACAATGAAAGAGCTTTCTGAGTCTTTTCAACTTTCTGAACCATAAGAAATTTCTCCATCATTCTAGGAGAAGATACTTCAATTTTGAGGATATACATATACAGTATATATATTCTAGAAGGCACACACACACACACACACACAAACATATGCAATACACTCACAAGTTTACTTACAGAATGGTTAAATCACATGTATTATTCACATTAAAGTATTGTTTCATTATTTTCTGTTCTCCTTATATCCCTTGAAGCTGTAGCAAGTTAATAAAGGAAATAAGAGAGCCTATGGAAAAAATACATTCTTTCAGTTCATATTTAATGGGTATCAGGTCATAATTAATAAACTTAATTTACTTCCTCATAAACTTTCTGCTTAAAATTTGATGCAAGGTATTATTTAATAGTCTTTTAGTATCTTGAACTTCTTTTTTGTTAGATATTTTCTTTATTTACATTTCAAAAGTTCTCTCCTTTCCTGGTTTCCCCTCCGAAAAACTCCCTATTGCCTCCTGTCTTCCCCTGCTCACCAAACCACATTCTCCCTTTTCCTGGCCCTGACAATCCCCTACACTGGGGTATAGAGCCTTCAAAGGACCTTTCCTCCCACTGTTGACCAAATAGACCATCTTCTGCTACATATGCAGCTCGAGACTTGAGTCCCACCAAGTGTACTCTTTGGTTGGTGGTTTAGTCCCTGGGAGATGTGGGGGTACTGGTTAGTTCATATTGTCATTCCTCTTTGGGTACTTTCTCTAGCTCCTTCATTGGGGATCCTGTGCTCAGCTCAATGGATGGCTGTAAGAATCCACTTCTGTATTTGTCAGACACTGACAGAGCCTCTGAGGGAGACAGCCATGTCAGGCTCCTGTCAGCAAGCACTTGTTGGCATCCACAATAGTGTCTGGGTTTGGTGATGGTATATGGGATGGATAAGTGAGTACTGACCATATGCGTCCTTTTGCGATTGGATTACTTAACTCATTATGATATCCTCCAGATCAATCCATTTGCTGAAGAATTTCATACATTCATTGTTTTTAATAGCTGAATAGTACTCCATTGTGAAAATGTACAACATTTTCTGTATCCATTCCTCTGTAGAGGAGCATCTAGGTTCTTTCTGGCTTCTGGCTATTATAAATAAGGCTGCTATGAACATAGTGGAGCATGTGTCCTTAGTACATATTGGAGCATCTTCTCTGTATATGCCCAGGAGTGGTAACCATGGGGCATCAGGTAGTACTATGTCAATTTTCTGAGGAACGGCCAAAGTGATTTCCAAAGTGGCTGTACCGGACCAGCTTGCAATCCCACCAGCAATGGAAGAGTGTTCCTCTTTCTCCTCACTTGTATCTGCTGTCACTTGTGTTTTAGATCTTAGCCATTCTGACTAGTGTGAGGTAAAATCTCAGGATTGTTTTGATTTGCATTTCCCTGATGAGTAAGGATGTTGAACATTTCTTTAGGTGCTTCTCAGCAGTTCAGTATTCTTCACTTGAGAATTTTTTTTTTTTTTTTGCCCAAGAAACTTTTTTCTTTTTTTAAAATTTATTTTTTATTAGATATTTTCTTTATTTATGTGTCATACGGTATCTCCTTTCCCAGTTTCCCCTCCATAAAAAATAAATACATAAATACATAAATACATAAATAAACCAACCCTGTTCCCTTCCCCCTCTCCCTGCTCACCAACCCACCCTCTCCCATTTTCTGGCCCTGACATTCCCCTACACAGGGGCATAGAACCTTCACAGGGCCAAGGGCCTCTCCTCCTGTTAATGACCAACTAGGCCATCCTCTGGATGCTGGAGCCATTAGTCCCACCATGTGTACTCTTTGGTTGGTGGTTTAGTCCTTAGAAGCTCTGAGGGTACTAGTTAGTTCATATTGTTCATCCTAAGGAGTTACAAACCCTTCAGCTCCTTGGGTTCATTCTCTAGCTCCTTCATTGGGGACCCTGAGCTCTGTATGCATCCCTAGGATAAAGCCTACTTGATCATGATGGATGATCGATTTGATGTATTCTTCAATTTGGTTTGCAAGAATTTTATTGAGTGTTTTTGCATCGATATTCATAAAGGAAATTGGTCTGAAGTTCTCTTTCTTTGTTAGGTCTTTGTGTTGTTTGGTATCAGAGTAATTGTGGCTTCATAGAATGAACTGGGTAGAAGACCTTCTGTTTCTATTTTGTGGAATAGTATGAGGAATATTGGTATTAGGTCTTCTTTGGAGGTCTGATAAAACTCTGCACTAAACTTACCTGATCTTGGGATTTTTTTTGATAGGGAGACTATTAATAACTGTTTCCATTTCATTAGAGGATATAGGACTGTTTAGATTGCTTTTCTGATCTTGATTTGACATTAGTACCTGGTATCTGTCTACAAAATTGTCCATTTCGTCCAAGTTTTCCAGTTTTGTTGAGTATAGGCTTTTGTAGTAGGATCTCATGATTTTTTTTTGGATTTCCTTAGTTTCTGTTGTTATGTTTCCCTTTTCATGTCTGATTTTAATTAGGATATTGTCTCTGTGCCCTCTAGTTAGTCTGCATAAAGGTTTATCTATTTTGGTGATTTTCTCAAAGAACCAGCTCCTGGTTTGGCTGATTCTTTGTATATTTCTTTTTGTTTCCATTTGGTTGATTTCAGGCATGAGTTTGAATATTTCATGCCATCTATTCCTCTTGGTTGAATTTGCTAATTTTTGTTCTAGAGCTTTTGGATGTGCTGTCATGCTGCTAGTGTATGCTCTCTCCAGTTTCTTTTAAGAGGCCCTCAGAGCTATGAGTTTTCCTCTTATTACTGTTTTCATTGTGTCCCATAAGATTGGGTATGGTGTGGCTTAATTTTCACTAAACTCTAGAAAGTCATTAATTTCTTTCTTTATTTCTTCCTTGACCAAGTTATCATTAAGTAGAGTGTTGTTCAGCTTCCATGTGTATGTGGGCTTTCTATTGTTCATGTTGTTATTGAGGACCAGCCTTAGTATATGGTGATCTGGCATGGGATTATTTCAATCTTCTTGTATATGTTGAGGCCTGATTTGTGATCAACTATATGGTCAATTTTGGAGAAGATATCATGAGGTGCTGAGAACAAGGTATATCCTTTTGTTTTAGGATAAAAAGTTCTATAGATATCTGTTAAATCCATTTGTTTCATAACTTCTGTTAGTCTCACTGTGTCTTTGTTTAGTTTCTGTTTCCAAGATCTGTCCATTGGAGAAAGTGAGGTGTTGAAGTCTCCCACTATTATTGTGTGTGGTGCTATGTGTACTTTGAGCTTTAGGAAAGTTTCTTTTATGAATGTAGATGCCTTTGCATTTAGAGCATAGAGGTTCAGAAGTGAGAGTTCATCTTGGTAGATCTTACCTTTGATGAGTATGAAGCATCCACACTTATCTTTTTTGATCACTTTAGGTTGAAAGCCGATTTTATTCAATATTAGATTGGCTATGCAGGCTTGTTTCTTGGGACCATTGGCTTGGAAAATGGTTTTCCAGGCTTTTATTCAGGGGTAGTGTCATGTTTGTCACTGAGGTGGGTTTCCTGAATGCAACAAAATGTTGGGTCCTGTTTACATACCCAGTCTGATACATTATATCTTTTCGGGGGGCGGGGAAATTGAGTCCATTGATATTAATAGTTATTAAGGAAAAGTAATTGTTGCTTCCTGTTATTTTTGTTGTTAAAGTTGAAATTCTATTCCTGTGGATAACTTCTTTTACTTTTGTTGGAAAAATACTTTCTTGCTTTTTCTAGGATGTAGTTTCTCTCCTTGTGTTGAACTTTTCCATTTATTATCCTTTGAATGGCTGAATTTGTGGAAAGATACTGTGCAAATTTGGTTTTGTCATAGAATACTTTGGTTTCTCCATCTATGGTAATTGATAGTTTTGCTGGGTATAGTAACCTGACATTTGTATTCTCTTAGGGTCTGTATGACATCAGTCCAGTATCTTCTGGCTTTCACATTCTCTGGAGAGAAGTCTGGTATAATTCTGATAAGTCTGCCTTTATATGCTATTTAACTTTTTTCCCTTACTGCTCTTTCTTTCTTTCTTTGTTTTGTCCACTGGTGTTTTGATTATTATGTGAAGGGAGGAATTTCTTTTTTGGCCCAAACTATTTGGAAGTCTATAGGCTTCTTGTATGTTCACAGACATCTCTTTCTTTAGGTTAGGGAGGTTTTCCTCTTTAATTTTTTTGAAGATATTTACTGGCCCTTTAAGTTGGAAGTCTTCACTCTCTTCTATACCTATTATCCTTAGGTTTGGTCTTCTCATTGTGTCCTAGATTTCTTGGATATTTTGGGTTATGATCTTTTTGTATTTTGCATTTTCTTTGACTGTTGTGTCAATGTTTTCTATGGTTTGTTCTGCCCCTGAGATTCTCTCTTCTATCTATTGTATTCTGTTGGTGATGCTTTCATCTATGGCTCCTAACTACTTTTCTGGGTTTTCTATCTCCAGAGTTGTCTCCCTTTGTGATTTATTGTTTCTACTTCCATTTTTAGATCCTGGATGGTTTTGTTCAATTCTTTCACCAGTTTGGCTGTATTCTCCTGTAATTATTTAAGGGATTTTTGTGTTTCCTCTTTAAGGGCTTCTAGCTATTTACATGTGTTATCCTGTATTTCTTTAAGGAAGTTATTTATGTCCTTTTTAAATTCCTCTATCAGCATCATGAGATATGATTTTAAATCCAAACCTTGCTTTGCCAGTGTGTCGGTGTATCCAGGACTTGCTCTGGTGGGTTTACTGGGTTCTAATGATGCCAAGTAGTCTTGGTTTCTGTAGGTAAGATTCTTGCATTTGCCTTTCACCATCTGGTAATCTCTGGTTTCAGATGTTTTTGCTGTCTCTTTCTGGAGCTTGTTCCTCCTGTGGGTCTGTAAGCCTCTATCAACACTCCTAGGATACCAGCTCTCTCCTGGCAAGACCCGTGAACTGAGGGCTGCAGAGTAGCCCCACCTTATTGGTACAGACAGAGGCAGGAATGACCCTGTACCAGCTTCTTTGCTACTTCTGCAGCCTGCATTCTCTTGGCTGGTCCTGCTTTTGAATGTCTGTATCTTAAAATTCTAATAAAGCCAGGTGACTATAATGAATATTTATTTCTTCTTCCTTTGAAGTTATCACTAAATGACATATAAGGCCATCATTGTGCATGCTTTAAGTAGTCTTCATCGTTTGAGTTAAAAGTAGTATCTGTACTAATTACCTATGTGCCACATTATAAGAAATGTTTCTTTATAACATATTATGTTTCTACTACATAAATCATATGCTGTTTTTCAGGTTTGATGAGGAAAATGATAGATTGTCAACTAGAAATAAAATATTTAAAGTATATAAAAATGAAGTCAGTCATAAAACAAATATATATACAAAATACAGTGTTTTGTATACAGTGGGAAAATTAGAAAAAAATCTGTCTTTCAAGTAATGTACTTTATGGTACAATCAAGTTTTAGAAATACTTTAAGAATTTGAGGATGTCCTTAAAAATATTCAACACTGGATATTAGTTCTAATAACATGGGATCTACATATGTTTCAGTGACATCTTTATAAATGTTGTACTCTCTGCCATATTTATTTTTTGAATTCCATAATTTCCATTGTGATTTATTGTAAAAATTACCCTGCTTGAAAATAGATGCTAAGATGTTGTCTACATATTTGCTCCCTTGAGTATTTTGTTCCCCCTGCTAAGAATGACCGAAGCATCCACACTTTGGTCTTCCTTCTTCTTGAGCTTCATATGATCTGTAAATTGTATCTTGGGTATTATCAACTTTTGGGCTAATATCTACTTACCAGTGATTGCATACCATGTGTGTTCTTTTGTGATTGTGTTACCTCACTCAGAATGCCATCCATTTTCCTGAGAATTCATGAAGTCATTGTTTTTAAGAACTGAGTAGTATTCCATTGTGAAAATGTTGAACACTTCCTTAAGTACTTCTCAGCCATGCAAGATTCCTAAGCTGAGAATTCTCTGTTTAGTATTGTACCCTATTTTAATAGAGTTATTTGATTCACTGTAGTCTAACTCTTGAGTGCTTTGTATGTATTGGCTATTAGCCCTCTATCAGATGTAGGATTGGTAAAGATATTTTCCCAATCTGTTCACTGCCATTTTGTCCTATTGACAGTATCCTTTGCCTTACAGAATCTTTGCAATTTTATGAGGTCCTTTTTGCTGATTCTTGATCTTAGAGCTTAAGCCATTGGTGTTCAGTTCAGGATATTTTCCCCTGTGCACATGTGATTGAGACTTTTCCCCACTTTCTCCTCTAGTAAATTCAGTGCATCAGGTTTTATGTGGAGGTTCTTGATCCACTTGGACTTGAGCTTTGTAAGGAGAGATAAGAATGGATCAATTTGCATTCTTCTACATGTTGACTGGCAGTTGAACCAGCACTATTTGTTGAAAATGCTGTCTTTTTTTCCACTGGACAGTTTTTTCTCCTTCATCAAAGATTAAGTGACTATAGGTGTGTGGGTTTATTTCTGGGTCTTCAATTCTATTCCATTGATCCACCTGCCTGTCACTGTACCAATACTATGCAGTTTTGTTTTGTTTTTGTTTTTGTTTTTTATCACAGTTGCTCTGTAGTAAAGAGGTCAGTGAGACTGATTCCTCAGAAGTTGTTTTATTGTTAACAGTTTTTGATTTTTTGATGCCCTGGGCTTTTTGTTATTCCAAATGTATTTGAGAATTCCTCTAACTCTATAAAGTATTGAGTTGAAATTTTTCTGGAGATTGCATTGAATTTGTAGATTGTTTTCGGCAATATGGCTATTTTTACTATATTAATCCTGCCAATCCACAAGCATGGGAGATCGTTGCATCTTCTGTGGTCTTTTTTTTTTTTTTTTTTTTTTTTTTTTTTTGGTTTTTCAAGACAGGGTTACTCTGTGTAGCCCTGACTGTCCTGGAACTCACTGTGTAGACCAGGCTGACCTCGAACTCAGAAATCTGCCTGTCTCTGCCTCCCAAGTGCTGGGATTAAAGGCGTGTGCCACCACTGCCCGGCTATTCTGTGGTCTTCTTCAATTAATTTCTTCGGAGTTGGAGTTTTGGAGCAGAGACTGAAGGGAAGGCCGTCTAGAGAAGGCTCCACCTGGCGATCCATCCCATATATCGTCAGTTGCCAAACCCAGACCCTATTGAGGATGCCAAGAAGTGCTTGCTAACTAGAGCCTGATATGGCTGTCTCCTGAGAGGCTCTTCCAAAGACTGACAAATAGAGGTTGACACTGGTAGACAACCATTGGACTGAGATTGGGGTCCCAGATGGAGGAGTTGGAGAAGGGATTGAATACCTAAGGAGGTTTGCAGCCCCATGGGGGAGCAACACTGTCAACTGACCAGATCCCCCAGAGTTCCCGGGAACTAGACAACCAACCAAAGAGTACACATGGAGGGACCCATGGCTCTGGTTGAATATGTGGCAGAGAATGGCCTTAATAGACATCAGTGGGAGGAGTGGCCCTTGGACCTGAGGGGGCTCGATGCTCCAGTGTACATGAATGCTAGGGCAGGAAGGCAGGGGTGGGTGGGAGAAGACCATCATATAGGCAGGGGAGGGGGGACAGGATAGGAGGTCCCAGAGGGGAGAGTTGGAAAAGGGTAACATTTGAAATGTAAATAAAGAAAATATCAAATAAAAGGGGGAAGAAAAAAGAAAATGATGCTCAGTCTGTCAAAGCCTAGGGCCTGTCTATTCAGGTGTCAAGCACACATGTCAAGGCAAGAACAAGATATTTTTCTATGGTATCTTTGAAGCTCAGTCTTATACCAAGGTATCTTTGAACTGGGTGATGCCTCCCATGATCACTTGAGGTAGATTGTGCCTTCCTCTATTGTGCAAATAGTAAACTTATTTTGTCCCTGGCCCTTCCCAAGTCTACCATTTTACATGCCTCTGTGTTTAGCAGCCTTTCATGTGTATACTGGTGCAGAGTAGATTAATTTTTTCCATGTCACACACAGGGAGTTCTCTAGAAGCTCATGTGGTTTATTTAGAATTAACTATTAACTTTATCAAAGCAATCCAATTAGATACAGCTATTGTAGAACTATCATGCTTGTTGTTTGTTTTTCTTTCAAATTGCATTTACTGAAAACACTTTGGAGCTCCTTCATTAAAGACATTTCTCATGTGTTTGTTTCCCTCACATTGCATACTCTAACTTATCCTTCTCTATATGCATTCTTTGTAAACATGTTTTTATATATAGTTGTAATCAGAAGATGATAAGGGATTTATCAAGAATCTAAATCACCCCTGGACTTCCTTTAGTGTTATTAAGTCATTTTATTTTGTTTTTAAATAAGCTACCTGATGCAGCTTTGATATTATTTTCTTGTTTTCTCTATAGAATATTACATTGAAATTGATTTTTTTTCTCTATCATGTATTCTTGTTACCTAATAAGAAAATACATAGAGAATAAAATCTAAAGTTCTGGACTCTGTAATTTATTTGCTGAATGGATTTGGCTAAGACTCAGGTTTTCTTTCTATTATGTAAAAAAAAAATAATGGATAGAAGTCACAATGGATCTTATGTTAAAAGGTTAACATAAGAATTAAATATAGTAATAGACATGCAGAGAACCCTGTTACAAAGTTCATATTCATAAAATTTCAATCATTATTTAGTTATTCATTATATGTATACTGTGAACTCCAGAGTATACTTGCTACATGATATCTGGACAACAGAAGGATTATATTTGTAACAAGGTTATTTCTCAACTACTGCTTATATGAATTTATGTCATATGACAGATGAGAATATACTTCACTACACTATTGTTACAAATAGATTTCTACTAATAAAATTATTTATTATCTAATGTCTCCAAGTAAAGGTTACACAAAAATACTGGTATAAATCCACAGAGATATTTCCTAAGGAATATGAAAATGAGGGCACAATTGAGTCCTTCATCTAAAATTACATAACCTGAAATTTTCAAGAATAGCAGTTTCTGGAGCAATGACATATACCTTGTATTCCAGAAGGAATACACAAAAGGCATATTAAATTTGTAAACACTGCATTTGCATACATTGTTTATATGAATCAAAATAGACACATAGTTTGAAATGTGTATAATTTAGAGGATGGAGCCTCAGTGCAGATCTGTGTCAAGCCTACTAAATAAATATGAAGCTATCCCAAACTGAAAACCATTAGCTTAAAGCAAACTGCTGTCTGTGGGTCAAATTCAACCTAAGGCCTGATTTCAAGAGTAAAGTTTTAATAAAATGAAGCCATATCCATTCATTTGCATGCTTTCTCTCTAACACTTTATATTCCACAATGCCAGAATAGTTATGAGGGAGACCATATGGCCTGCAAAGCCTAACATGTTTGTAGTCTGGCCTTTTTCAGAAAATTTACCAACTGTTGCCATTCAGAGTTGCAGAGAAGAGCACTCAAATAGAAGACACAGAGTTTTATCTTTCGTTAACCAAAAGCAATAGTCAATTGAGCCATTTTCAAAACATCTATTTACATTAATTTCAGAAAACTTACCCTCTAAGAAGTTTTGTTTTAGAGTTTTATTGTTGTGAAGGGACATTATGACCAAAATAACTATTGTAAAGTCATACATTTAATTGGGGCTGGTTCATTGTTTTGGGGTGTAATCCATTATAATAGCAAGAAGCATGGCAGTGTCCAGGCAGACAGAATGATGGAGAAGGACTTGAGAGTTCTACATCTTGATTTGAAGGCACTCATAAAGAAGACTCACTTCCAGGCAGCTAGAAGGGTCTTAAAGCCCACCCCTACAGTGACATACTTCCTCCAACAAGGCCACACCTATCAAACAAAGCCCCACCTCCTAATAGTGCCAAAATAATTCAAACCTCCACATTGCACTTCTGGCCCTCATAGACTTGTTCAAACAGTTTACCATGGAGAAATTGGATTGCCTCTCCACAGCTTCATCCACAAAAGAAATAATGAAAAGTTGTTCACAATTCAATTCTCCTAACTTTTAGGAGATTTCGTAGTACAACCATAAATAAGTTACTGTTTTATAAATTAAAAAAAAAAAAAAGGAAAAAATCACAGTGCGGGTTGAGTCTATACGTTAAGAGACATTAATGACCAGTAATTGCTAATTCCTATTATATTGATTTTTTTCATTTGTGTATATATGTTGGGGTTGCAGAGTGTGTGTATATGCATACTTGGGTACTTCCCTTGTTTTTGCTGGTATGGACTTATTTTCTGTGGTTTTTAAATGTAGTTTTTGTCCTTGGGTTAGAATTTTTCCTCTAGTATTTTATGTAGGGAAAAATTTGTAGAAACATATTGTTTAGATTTTCATTTGTCTTAAGATATCTTTTTTTTCTCCATCTATGGTGATTGATGTTTTTCTGGGTGTTGGTGTCTTGGTTGCCATCTGTAGATTTTTAGAGGTTGAAAGATATCTGCCCAGGCCCTTGTAGCTTTTAGAGCCTCTGTTGGGAAGTTGCATATAATTCTGATAGGTTTGCCTTTGTATGTTACCTGGCCTTTTCCTTTGCCACCTTTAATATTCTTCCATTATTCTGTATATTGAACAACTCTTTACTCAATGATCTCTGGGTCAGGGAAGAAATAAAGAAATGAAAGACTTTCTAAAGTTCAATGAAAGTGAAGGCACAACACACCCAAATTTATAGAACAAAATAAAAACAGTGGTAAGAGGAAAATTCATAGCACTACATATCTCCATAAAGAAATTAGAAATTACTCATACCAGTAATTTAAATGTACACCTGAAAGCTCTAGGAAAATAGGAGAGAAAGAGAAGTAGAAAGTATACCAAAGAGGAGTAGAAGGCAGTAAATCATCAAAATCAGGAATGAAATCAATCAGTTAGAAACAAAGAAAACAATATAAAGAATCAACAAAGCCAAGATCTGGTTCTTTGAGAAAATCAGCTAGATAGACAAACCCTTATCCAACCTAACCAAGACAGAGAGTACTCAAATGAACAAAATCAGAAAAGAAAAGGGAGACATGACACTACACACAAGGACATTCAAAGAATCATTAGTTCTTCAAAATACTGTACTCAAAATTTGAAATCTTAATTAAATGGACAATTTTCTAGATATGTACAACTTTCCAAAGTTAAATCAAAATCTATTTAAAACCATTTAAACAGCCCCATAACCCTTAAAAAATAGAAGCAGTTATTAAAATTCTCCCAACCAAAAAGAGCCCAGTCAGATGGTTTTAGTGCAGAATTCTATCAGACCTTCAAAAAAGTGCTAACACCAATATTCCTCAAATTAGACCACAAAATAGAAACAGAAGAAGCATTGGCAAACTCATGAGGCCAAAGTCATCCTGGTACCTAAACCATACATTGACTCAACAAAGAAAGAGAAATCATACCTATTTCTCTTATGAACATTAATGTAAATATATTCAATAAAATATTCACAAAATGAGTCCAGGAGCACATCAAAAACATCATCCACCATGATCAGATAGACTTCATGTCAGGGATGCACGGATGGTCCAGTGTATGAAAATCCATCAACTTAATCCCCTAAATAAACAAACTGAAAGAAAAAAAAAATCATGTGATCAACTTATTAGATACTGAAAAATGCTGGAGAAGGAGCTGAGAGTTCTACATCTTAATCAGAGGGCACTCAGGAAGAAGACTGGTTGAAAGTCACCATCTACCAATAATTTTATGTTTTTGAAAAAATTCAACACCCAAATCACATTAAAAATATGAGAGAGATCAGGGATACAAGGCACATCGCCAAACATAATCAAAGCAATAAACAACAAGCCAATAGCCAACATTATCTCTGAACAGAGAGAAACTTGAAGCAATTCCTCTAAAATAAGGGGCAAAAGAAGGCTATCCTCTCTCTCCTCATCTATTCAATACAGTCCTTGAAATTCTATGCAGACAAATAAGACAACTACAGAGATCAAGGAGATACAAATTGAAAAGGAAGTAGTCAAAGTATCATGCAGATGATATGATACATAAGCAACCCAAAAAATTCTACCGGAAAACTCCTACAGCTACTAAAAAACCTTCAGCAAAGTGACTGGATACAAGATTACCTTAAAAGAAATCAATAGCCCTCCTTTTTACAAATAATATACAGGCTGAGAATTTTGGGAAACAATGCTATTTATAATATCTATGACTAATATAAAATATCTTGGTGTAACTCTAATCTAACAAGTGAAAGATCTGTATGACAAAAACTTCAAGTCCCTGAAGAAAGAAATTGGACAAGATATCAGAAGATGAAAAGCTCTCCAATGTCCATGGAGGTAGAATCCACATAGTCAAAAAAAAGTCTTCTTACCAAGAGCAATGTACAGATTCAATGCAATCCTCATCAAAATTCCAACACAAATTTTTATAGACCACAAAAGAGCAATTCTCAACTTCATATGGGAAAAACAAAAAACCTAGATGAGCCAAAGCAATCCTGTACTATAAAAGAACTTTAGGAGGAATCACCATCCTGAACTCAAGCAATAGTGATTTTTAAAAACTTCACCATATTGGTACAGAAACAGACAAGCTGACCAATGGAATCAAACAGAAGACCCAGAAATAAACCCACATACCTATGGACACTTGATTTTTTATAAAGAAAGAAAAACCAACAATGAAAAAAGAAAGCATCTTCAACAAATTGTGCTAGTCTAACTGGATGTCTGCATGTAAAAGAATGTAAATATATCCATATTTATCATTCTGCACAAATCTCAAGTTCAGATGGAGTAAATAACTCAATAAAAAAAAAAAAAAAAACAGATACACTAAATCTCATAGAAGAGATGTCAGGAATACCCTTGAACACATTGGTACAGGAAACAGTTTCCTGAATAGAATACCAAATGGCTCATGCTCTAAGATCAACAATTGATAAATGAGACCTCATGAAACTGAAAAGCTTCTGTAAGGCAAAAAACACTGTTAATCAAACAAAATTGCAGCCTACAGATTGGAAAAGGATCTTTACTAACCCTACATCTGACAGAGGTCTAATATCCAAAATTTATAAAGAACTCAAGAAGTTAGACAAGCAATCCAAATAACCAAATTAAAACATGGGACACAAAGCTAGAGAATTCTCAACAAAGGAATCTTGAATGTCTAAAAAGCACTTAAAGAAATGTGGAAGGACTGAAGGATCTAAAGGGGTTTGCAACCCAACAGGAAGAACAGTATCAACCAACTGGACCACCCCCCCCCCAAAGCTCCCAGGGAATAAACTGCCAACCAAAGAATATGAGAGGAACCCATGGCTCTAGCTGCATATGTAGCAGAGGATTACCTTATCTGGCATCAATGGGAGGTGAGGCCCTTGGTCCTGTGGAAGGAAGCTCAATGCCTCAGTATAGGCGAATGCTAGGGCTCTGAGGTGGGAGAAGATGGGAGGGTGGGGAGCATCCTCATAGAAGCAGAGGGTACAGGGGAGGGAATAGGGGGTTTAACTGGGAAGGGGGATAACATTTGAAATGTATATCAATAAAAAAGGAAATGTTCAAAGTTCTTAGTCATTAGGGAAATGAAATTCAAAACTACTCTGAGATTCCATCTTATACCAGTCAGAATTGGCTAAAATCAAAAACCCTAGTGACAGCACGTGCTGATGAAGATGGGAAGCAAAGGGAACATTCCTCCCTTGCTGGTGGGAGTGAAAACTTGTATAACCACTTTGGAAATCAATTTGGCAGTTTCTCAGAAAACTAGAATTAGTTCTACATCAAGACCGAGCTATATAACTCCTGGGCATATGCAGGAAAGATGCTCAACCATCCCACAAAGTAACTTATTCAACTATGTTCATAGCAGCTTTATTCATAACACCCAGAAACTAGAAACAACCCAAATGTTTCTCAACTGATAAATGGATAAAGAAAGGGGATGGAGAGAAGAACTCTTGAAGTGGAGACCAGGAAGGTGCCAACACTTGTAATGTAAATAAATAAAACAATTCTTAAAAAGAAAATGTGGTATTTCTTCACCACAGAATAATCTTCAGCTATTGAAAATAAAGACATGAATTTTGCAATCAAATGGATGGAACTTGAGAATATCATCCTGATTGAGGTAACCCAGTCCCAAAAGTACATGCATGATATGTACTCACTTATAAGTGGCTATTAGCCATAAAGTACAGGATAACCATGCTACATTCCATATACCCAAAGAAACAAAACAAGAACGAAGGTACAAGTGAAGAACCTTGAACATCCCTTGGAAGGAGGAATAAAATAGACACAAGAAGCAGATGGAGTGTGGGGACTGGGTGAAAGAAGGGATGGGGAAGGAAATGGGGAAGGTTATGTTGTGGGAAGGGACAGGAGAGATGGCCACATTGCCATGAGAATGGATGAAAATATGCAACTGACCTGGGTAGAGAGGTGGTGGCATCTCCAGGATGTGACAGACCTGGGATAAAATTAGCCCCCAAGAATCAATGGGGTTGATCTTAGCCATGATTCACACACAGCCTTAGAATGAAACCTGAAGAGATTGTGTCCTATAGCTAGGTAGGAACCTCAGTGGAATGACATGAACATACAACTACTCACAAAACTTTGACCCTAAATTTATCCTGTCTACAAGAAATACAGGGACAGGGGATGGGCCAGCCAATAACTGCCCCACTTTGAGACATATTTAGCAGCTGTGCAGCTTGGTCTTCTTGTGAGTTCTAAACAACTGGAGTGGGGGCTATTTGAAAAGCTTTTGCTTGTCTATGGGATATGCTCTTATATCTGGGCTGCCTTGCCTGGGGTCAGTGGGAGAGGTTCCACCTAGCCTTGAGGAGACTTGATGTGCCAAGATGAAGGGATACTCAGGGGACCCCACCCTCTCAGAGGAGAACTGGAGAGAGGTGTGGAAGGATTGTGGGAGGGGTTAACAGGAGTGGGAAAGTGAATGAGATATAACATGAATCAAAAAGATTAGTAATAATAATAATAACAATAGTAATGATAATAATAAAATAATAATAAAGGAAAATACATTTGTAACATGTATGGAAAGAAATGAAGCCCATGAACTTAAAAGAGAACAAAGGGATGCAACTCTAGTGTTAGAGGTAGAAAAGCAACAGAGAATGTAATTATAATTTTTTCTCAAAACATTAAAAATATATATATAAATAAAATAAAGTGAGCTTGCTCATGCTTTCTTCTCTATACAGAGAAAAGACTGAGGCAGGAGAATTCTTGTGAATTCAAGGCCAGCTTAGGCTATGTTGTAGATGCCAGGCTATTCATCCTGGGCTATGGACCCAAACTGTCTATATAAAATCAAATAATAATGAATGAATATGGCAACAACAATTTAAATTAAAACTTATCATGAGCTAATAGGCTCAGAGATGTTATTTTAACAATAATTTAAAGAATGTAGTGTTAAACAATAAATAATTTCAAAATTGCATTAACCACATTCAAAAATTCAAAAGCTAATTTCAAAGTAACTATTTTCAATGACATTATTTATATAGTATCTAATACGAGCATTATTTCCCATTTGGATGAACATATGGCAGATATATGGAAGAGAATATAAAAGCCCCTTTCCCTTTATCTGATCCACGTATTTCAGATGAGTCTGAACATCACCTGGAAAGTCAAAATTCTCCAAGAGGAACTATTGATTTTTATCAACTTAGAAAGTGAAAGAGAGGGAGAATGACATGGCTGTCCATTGGGAGTTCAGGTCAGGTCAAGAATGCCTAAGTTTTATGGGAATTGTTCAGAAATTACAAATGTTGCTGGGCTAAGGGACTCTGACATTGGGGCTTGAAAACATGTTATGACACTAGATAACATGCAGCCTCGACTCCAGTGCTGTCACTGAGCATATCACACACACCTGCTGGCCTCACAGAGGGTCAAATGACAACTTTTTAGAATGACACTTGGTCATTTTACAAGGTAGAGCAAAAATCCTTCTGTGAAGCTAGTATCAATGCCTAGACCTGTGGCAGCTGTTCTACTTTTGTCTGCCTGTGCTAGTGAAGGAATCGCAAGTCCCTAAAGATGAAAATGTAGACCTGCAGAATATACGAAACAGCTCCACGTCCTCTATATACCTTTCTTCTTTGAATTTTTGATAATATGTTTTTAGTAAACTCAATCTTCCTAAGGGAGCAAGTTAATTGTCATGCTGTTGTTTCTGTTCCATTTACAAAACTACCTGTGCAACTGGTTGCATAGAATTGACTATTTAAATATAACATACTATCTTATCATTTACCTTCTGGAAGTAGATGATGCAGTGATTGTTGATGTTGATGATGACAGTCATGATGGTGGTGATGGTAATGGTGATGATAATGGTGATGATAATGATAATGGTCATGATGATTGTGGTAATGGTGATGATGATGATAATGGTAGTCATGATGACTTCCCTCTGTCTGTCTACCTGAGACATTTCTCTCTATCTGGGTACATTCTACAAACAAACAAACAAACAAACATTTTTTAACTTCTAAGCCCAAACCACCAAATACCTTCTCTTTGCCCTAATCCTCTCTACCCCTGAGACTTTAAACTAACAAAAGAAGTCCACAAGTCCAGATCACATCACAAAATACAATTAATATACATGATCAAGTCATTATTTCCTCTCCCAGAGCTATCAGTCCTGTATAAATGTTTGCCAGAGATAATAATCTAGATGATGATGATGATAATGATGACGATGTTGATGATGATGGTGATGACAGTGATAATGGTAATGGTAGTGACAATGGTGAAGGTTGTAGTAGTGATCATCATGAAAAAATAACATTTACAAGAAACACACTCATATATCATATATATAGGTACATATATGTATATGTATATATGTGTACATATACATATACATATATATATATATATATAGAGAGAGAGAGAGAGAGAGCAAGAGAGAGAGGATAATAAAGACAAATATCTATGTACTTAGAATGTTTTCCTTTCCTTTTAATGGGCAGAATGGTCAAATTATAAAACAATTAATAAATTTGAGCAATAAAAATAATTTTAATGGAATGTGTGATTATTCCATCTAAATAAAAATATTTTCAGAATTAGCCTACAATGGCAAGAGTAGCTAAAGATGATCATGAAAATTATGTTACTAAATTGTGTCAATATGACTCTAAAAATACCCCTCCACCATGAGATATCAATGTCAAAATCACATTGAGCCACCAAATTTTAGAAAGTTAAGGATTGGGGAAATTTTACCTTTAGTCTGAGAATTCTGTGTCAAATTAGGATCATCTTTTCTATCATTGTCACACAATTCACACAAAAGCATGCCAATATATTAAAGTATAAATTGGAAAAACAAACAAACAAATAGACTGAGAGTCAGAGCTTCCCTACAATGCATACATCAGAATGAGGATGGAAATTAATAACAGAGAGTGGACTACAAACTCCATCTAAATCTAAAATGCAAAGTCACATTGTTACAAAAATAAAAATACAAATGAAATACTATTAGAGTACTATATTAGGTTTTTCTGCCAAAATAGAATGCCTCAGGCAGGACAACTTTATATAGACTAGAAGTCTATTTAGCGCCTAGTTTGGGAAACTGAAAGTGCAAACAGTATAATTCAGAATCTGACAAGGGCTCCCTGGTGTGTATTGGGAGTGTTTACAAGGAGAATAGCTCATTCACTTTTATAAACAGAAGCCAGAGAAGGACAAAGTGCTCACATTCGAGGTTTTACATTAACTAAGTTTGCTATAGCTCTCTCCAGGTAGCTATTACTCTCCCAAAGTCATATTCAAAATGCCCTACAAGCCTCTTATGAGTTCCTCCCCTTCAAAGTCTATTGCCATTGTCACATCCAACCTTTGTACTCAGCCAGAGCTCACATTTTCTTCTCTAGAGTCTAGTCCATTGAATTTTTCTGACTTCTTTATCCTCACCTTCTACTGAACCCAATACATCTAGCTATGTCACACATGCAGTATCCTGGCCTGGTGTGGCCATCTCTGTCCACTCTAGAATCAACCTTTAGACTTCAAGGACAAGTCACACTTGTTACAAAGATGAGTCCCTTCTGTACCACATGCAACCTCACCAACCACACAGATCTCCTACATCCTTCTTATCCACGCTACCTGTCACTACTCTTAGAATCTTTCTGGACTTCATCCAAATTCCCCATCCAGACATATTGCCTTCATCTTTCTTCAAGTTGAAGAGATGGCATAAGGTCTTTAACCCTACTATAAACTCCCCACAATCCAGTAGATCTATTCGAAGTCTCACATACCTAGTATACCCTTGTTTAGCCTCTCTTGCCTGCACCACAAATGATCTGTTGAATTTGTTTCCCAAATCCTCCACTAATCCCAAAAATGAAGGGCCTCACCCATAGACATTTCACCTTCCTAGCAAGAAGTATTATGTCTATACTCAAGGATTGGAGCAGGAGACAAATCCTGTACACCAGGCCACTTGCCTCTGTCCAACTGAGTATATTACACCAAAACATAAAACAAAAAAAAAACAAAACAAAACAAAACAAAAAAAGCATTTTTGTCAACTTCTAAGCCCAATCCATCAAATATCTTCTCTTTGCCCTAATGCTCTCTATCCTTGAGACTTTAAACTAACAAAAGAAATCCTCAAGTCCAGATCATATCACAAAAATACAAATAATATAGAAGATCGAGTCATTATTTTCTCATCCAAAACTACCAGTTTTGGTAGTTTTGGTATAAGTGTTTGCCAATGATAATTACCTAGATAAGCCCCAGGACACAGAATTTAAAAGAATAACCATACATTTATGAATGATTTTGAGGAATTTACAAATAACACAAAGGAACATCTCAATCCAATAAAAAAGAAAAGGTGCAAAGAAAATAAAAATCCAAGTGATGCCTAAGATGATACAAACACAAGGCTGATAGAAATGAAAAAGGCAATCCAGGACTTGGGAACAGAATTCAATAAGGATACAGAAACACTGAAGAGGATTCAAACTGAAATGAAGATAGAATTGGAAGGTCTTGTCAATCAACTAGAAAACTCAACTTGAAAGCCTCTGTCAAGTTGAATGAATCAAAGAGCAGATAAGACATCAGGACTCAAAGTTAAATCAGAGCATCAAGAACAAGTATTCAAATAATATGAAAAAGAAGAAGTAGAGGAAGTACAAACAAACAAACAAACAAATTTATAAATTTTCTGGGGTCCAGGATTAGCAGGCCACTGACCATTCACTCACTAATATCAAATATGATGAATTTATTGAACTCTTGATTCATGCTGATCGATCAGGACTACAGAAAAGACCTGGGAGCCAAACTGTAACTGTGGTATTGTCTTTCTTCAGGAAAGCTTTTTATAGGAAGAAAAAAGTTCAAAAGTTCAGAAGGCAAGGAGGGTAGCAGTATCACATGTTGGCTTACTAGACAGAGTATTATCAGCTGACCTTTTAGCAGATTGGTCCTAACTGGAGCAACGTAAGAGGGTTGATAGAGGATTTCCAGAGTATTGCAGTAACCATAGCTGTTTGACAAATTAGTAGCATTTTTAAGTGTCTGCTAAAGTGATAACTCCTACAGATTTGATGAACTTGATTTACTCTCATAAGCAACATGGAGGATACATACAAAATGGCTACAGTTATGCCAAACCAGATCAAAATTAGTGGCATAGACGAATGAGTAGAATTCCATATCAATAATATAGGCTGGATCTTTGACAAGAACATATGAATAATTCTCAAACTGGGGAAATATACACCCATACAGATACAAAAAGCAACAGAACACCAAATAGACAAGAACAGGAAATAAAATTCCATGTCATATCATATTTAAAACACTGAATATACATAATAAAGAAGATACATTGAAAAGTATAAGAGAACAACTTCAAGTTACATACAAAGGAAAAACCCATCAGAATAACAGGTAACTTCGTAGGAGAAGCACTGAAAGCCAGATGAGTCTTTCATAATGCATTCCAAGTCTTGAAACACTATAAAATACCCAGAAATAATAACTATCATGATTGAAAGCCAAAGAAAATATATCCACATTATACACTGCATAAAAACACTTACAAATAATAAGTTAAACTAAAAGGTAAGATCAAAGCAAGAGAGGCTTAAGAGAGGAGTACACACAGCAGAGAGACTGTGAAAAGAAATTCAAAGCCACAATGATTGAAACACAAGGCACTACCACCAACACAAACAAAATCAAAATTCATTAACATCATGACCACAAATAACATATGTACTACTCACTAATAACTTGAAATATCAATGCCGTCAATTCTAAAAGTCTTTAGCTGACTAAGTGGACCAAGAAACAAAACTCAACTATCTGTTGTCTAAATAAAACACATCTTAGCTTTAAGTGTAGCCACTACCTTAGAGTAAAAGGATACACAAAGCCTTCAAATTCAATGAGATGAGAAAGCAAGAAAGTGCTGCTATCCTAATATCTGATAAAATAGACTTTAAATTAAAACTACGCAGAAGAGAAGCAGAGGGCCACTTTATTCTAATCAAGGGATCAGTTAAAAAATATATTAATACAGTCTGCATATATACATATATGCACCAGACTCTGGGATGTCAATTTTCAAAAATTAAACATGTGTTTCTGTATTTAAAGATATAGATTATAAATCCATTAATACTAGGTGATACCAATATCTCAGTTTCTCCAACAAACATGCTTTCTGGACAACAAATAGAGAGACATCAGAATTAATTTAAATCAAACATCAAATGGACTTTAAAAATATCTATAGAATATCCCACTCAAAATCAAAGAATATGCCTTCTACTCAGTAGTACTTGAAGCCTTGATCTTTCTAAAATAGATCACATTTTAGAACACAGAACAAATATTTATAAATTCTAAAAGATTAAATTTACTCCCTACATCCTATGCAAACACAATGCATTAAAACTTAAAATTGACTCAAATAAATATCTAGAAAATACATAAATTGCTGAGACTTAAAGAAATTATTATATAATTATGAAATGATCAAAGAAAAAGTCATGAAAGAAATAAAAATTTCCAGGAACTAAAGAAAAATGAAAGTACAAAACAGTAAGATATGGTTAAAGCCGTCCTTTCAAGGAAATGTATAGCTCCATGGGCCTACATCCACAAATCAGAAATAGCACAAGTAACTGATGTAACTCAGAAGGTGGGATAAAGGAAGAGACCAAATCCAAGCCCCATTGACAACAAGAAATGTAATCATCAGAGCAGAAACCAGTATGTGATAGCAAAAATTCACAATTCAAAAAGAAAAATCAGTAGAGGTAAAGGCTAGTTGTTTGAGAATATTTACAAGACTGACAGACCTTTGCCCAACTAACCAAAATAGAAAGGATACAATTTAACAGAATCAGAAATGAAGAAGAAAATAGTACAGCAGATACTGAGGAAATATTATAAAGGAATACTTTTTCAACCTGTACTCCATTAAGCTGAAAAATCTGGAGAAATGAGTAAATTTATAGATTCAGCCAAACTTAGAAGTAAAAGATCTAAACAGGTTGATAGCATATAAGAAGATAGATATAGTAATAAAATACTTTCCAGTTTAAAAACACAGAGGACCAGATGGATTCACAACAAAAATCTATCAGAATTTCA
>JADRCD010213574.1:0-54131 GCA_019843815.1 Montemys delectorum
CTCTCTCTATATATATATATATATAGAGAGAGAGAGAGAGATAGATAGATAGATAGATAGATAGATAGATATCTGTAAGTGAATTTGCAACCCACCTTCACCTAGTACACCCCAGAACCTTGAAGTCAATGTGGGGTTTTTTTGTTGTTTTGTCCAGCATAAAATTTCTCTAATGATCACACAAATCTTTATTCTATTCCAATATACAATGAACTGTGGAGAATTTAGAAGGGTTCCATCTATTCCTCCCCTTGTGGCATGTCTTGCTATTACAGATATTAAAACCAAATTACAGGAAGCCATTTCTCTTCCTCTAAGCTCCTAAAGTCAACTTCAACAAATCTGCCTAAAATTCTAATGGGGCCACCATAGAGTTGTGATCAGAGATGAAACAGAGTTATATATCTGATGTTTCAAGGAATCAGACTAAAGAGTAACAGCCAGTGTTCCAAGTAGGCCTGCCAGCTTAGGTCACCATGATAATAAAGTTCCCTCTGTATGCAGCTCACCCAATACAAAGAGGTAAGATGAAATAACCCAACGTTAGTTAGCCAATAGGTTTTCTCCTGTTGCTCTGGGTCCCTATCCCTGTCTCAGAAAAAAAGTTAACCCTGGAATGATAAGCACACCTTTGTGAGTTTTTATTCTCTGTTTCTGCTTTTTTTGTGGCTTTCTCTAATACATCAGCCCCTTCTGCTGAGACCTGTTGGGACACTTAATCTATTTTAGAAAATGATATGCTGCCCGGTTATATTACAATCTATCAGCGTTCTAATAGAAAGGCAAACAAGGTCAATGGATATTATTAAACTAAATACAGTTCTGTCTCTCTTAGACCCATCTCTAAGGAGAATATGCTGTGAAGAGAACGCTTGTTTCTAAAAAGCCCCAAGCCAGGAGAAGCACTGGGGAGGCACCAGCCAAGAGACAACTTTGCTATACAAGGGCTTATGAAGCAGCTGCGGAGGACTGAGCTTAGGGGGGATTGGTCAAGTTCATAGCAAAATCATCTCATTCGCATGCTTAAAACTTTTCCGAAGCCACTTAGTTCCTGCCAAATGCCACCCGTGGGACACGATACTTCGGTGTAGCCCACGTGAAGCCATCACTGACTAGAGCCGCAGCAGCAGCTGCAGTGTGTTTGCACTTACGGCCCCTGAGACCTTGCTCATGCTAATTAAAAAGTCGGGTTTTTTTTTTCTTTTTCTTTTTTTCTCTTCTTCTTAAAGCAATTTCTTCTGAGACTTTCCAAAAATCCCTGACAAAAGCTGATAGGAAACTAATTTTTTAATTACCTTGATATGTCATTAATGTTTGCTTTCTTATAATTGTTATGTCACATTGCTTCTTAAAATGCTCTAAGGAAGAGTTAGCTAAATGAAAAGGGAAATGATGTGTGCTTATTGATGAGACTGTTGAGCAGGGTGATGAATCAGAAAACATGTACACTGCCTCATTTCACAGTCATCTTCAATAGAACAGAGAAGCATCTTGTGCTCTAAGTGAAGCTCCACCAAAACTATCAAAGATAGCCAGAGGGAAACATCTTTAAATAAGTTTCATAGGATGTCATCATAGATACGCTGTTATTGGTAAAGAAATAAAAGGGAGCCAAGTGTTCCCCCAAAAAGGGATTTAATGTCCTCAAAATGATTGTATCAACTCTTTTAAAAGAATACTGATATAAATTATTGTAAGTGAAAGACCATTTGAGGACTGCTCCAAGCAGCACACAATAGCATTACATTGTATCCCTTGGGTGAAGGATAGACACCGGAGCACAACAGCACCACAGGTACATCCCAAGCTGTGAGGCAGAAGCGCAAGCATTTGCCTCTGTGGGTTTGGTTTTGTTCTTTGTTTTGTTGTTTTATGGTGTTTTGCTAGAGATCAAATCTAGAGCCTCTCACAGGAAACAAATCTTTATCACACACCAATAGCCCTATTCCAACCTTGATTTCCTCCTAATTTGATATGATAAACCATTGTAATTTTATCTTTTGAGGAGGCTAAAAATATACACTATCATAGAAAGTTTGAAATGTTAAATATATCAATGTTGTAGAAAAGGAGAAAGAATTCACATCAGAAGCAAATGTGCTATTACTTACCATATCAGAAAGTGAGCTCACTGAAATGCCTTGCGTCTGTTGCTCTAAGGTCTGTTTGAATTTACCACATTTTAACTGGTTATCACTTCTAGACTTCATTCTAGCACAATTAGCATGAGCTCTCTGCTCACGAGCTGGAAAGTGCAATATAGGGGTCCTATCTGGAAAATTACTGTCACCTCTAAATTCTGTTCCCTGGAATCCCCATGTTTAAGTTCAAACCCCAATACAAATGTGTGGACGGAACCTCTGGTGGATAGTTAGAACTAAAGAACATAGGGAGTCTCAGGGTGGGATTGGTGTCCTCATAAGAAGAGACGTGAGGGACTTTCTTCCCCTACCCGCTGAATACATCACAAGAGGCTGACCCACAAATCAGATCCTTACCAGGGCATCACATCAGCTGGCATTTTCATCTCTGACTTTGCAGCCTTCTTAATGTCTCCACATTAGGTGCCTTCATTTATGTGAGTAATAAATTCCCAGAGTACGGGCCACTCAGTTCATGGCATTTTGTTATGGCAGGCCACGCTGACTCATACACAGACACCAAAAATCAATGATGAACAAACAAATTACCCGCTGACTCAGACTGAACCAGAAACTTATTCTGAAACTGTGTCCATGTCCTCAAGCCTTGTCTTACAACGTTTATTCCTCTAGTGAGTAGTACAACTATTATTTTCTGTTCCTGACACAGCAAAAGCTGCACATGTTCTGTCAGTACCAATGGCACCCCCTAGCATTCCCTTTTCATTGCCTGTGGGTGCCACCTCCTGTTCTCATTACTAATTCAGTCCATACTGTGCCACGCCCTCTCGGCATACACCCAAAGGCTTCAACTAGCAGTTTATGAGGGGCAGTGCATTTACGGGAAGCTTGCTCCTTGCCACTTAGGGATTTGGATTGTTCCAGGCTTTGGGGATCTAATCTTTGGATATTGAGTAATCTGCATCAATTGCTTGCAAAAAGCAATTCATAATGCTTTTTGTGAATTGCTTTTTGCAAGTAACCTATTTACTTACATTTCATACACAAGAGGTGTAGAAAGCAGAGTTCAAATAACCTCAACAAGCAGGCTGGAGATAGCACTGGGCCAGTGGATTGAGTCTTGTGACAACTGCTCCCCCCACCCCGTTTCCAACTTTATAGAGTCTCAGAGCAAAACTGCAATGGGAACAGTATGCACAAAGACAAAAGACCAATCTGTTGATTCCCTACATCCCGCGCACCTCAGGGACCTGAAGTCTCCCATTTCCCACAAACTCCATATTGCTTTCAATGTGCAAGATGCTCCTAAGTGCAAGAATTAGATTTCCTTTCATGTTATTAATAGAAAAATACTATTACATTGAACATTATTTTAATTATCCGTAATTCCCCTGTAAACTGCCTTCTTAATGAAATCGCTTCATTGCCTAAGAGCTTTCAGATAAACAGCATTCTTGAAATCACATCATAGGTTCTAGTCTATTGAATGTTATCCCGGAGTGTATTTTCTAAGTATCTAGTCTCCATCCTTTTCTCTTTAATGACCCGATTATATCGTCAGGTTGGGAAGTGTCACTAGTGTGGCAGCTGGCTCTTTGTGAACACTGGGGTTCTTTCCAATGCTGCGTTACTGCAGCCAGGAGCCTGCTCACGGTGTTCATCTATATCTCCTCGGGGTGATTCCTACAAATACAACTAATAGGAGAGTCAAAAGATTTGGACCCTTTCTCAGGCCATTCCTTACATCTTTGTCTGCCCCTTAGTCCAAAGACTTTATTTGTTTTTCTGCTAGCACCAAAAGACCTTCCTGGTTTTGTTCATCAAGTAAATGTACAAATTTTGTTGCAATTTTGCCAGTGTGAGTTGCTCGGGCTTTGTCGAGAGAGGATTGCCTCAGTAATTATGTAATAATTTTATGTGCTGTAAATTCCAGCAAGAGCCTTAATCAAGACTTAACAAATACTTTCATGTTTATTTTACTAACTACATATCCCTTCATGGGAGTTAACTGTTTTGTCCATTTGTTTATAAAGTCTCAACATTTCAGAGATAAAAGTAATGAATATTAGCTGTTCCAAAAATAAAAGTAGAATCACCATAGCAACCCTAAAAACTAGGTCTATATTCAAAATCCAGGTATTGACCACACAGGGTTCAGACCTGCAATTACAGTGCTCAGGAAGTGGAGGTAGGGGATTACCTTGAGTCTGATGAAAGATTTGGTCTGGAAAAACAGAAACAAAGCCCCCAAAGCATACTTTGAAAGAAATACATTGGATATCCTCTTTTATAACAGAATTTTTTAAAAAAAAAAAAAATGGCTAAAATGTGCACGGAACCAAGTTTGTATCAAGAAACAGATAAAAGAATAAATAAATGTGGTATATCTGACGTGGAATATTAGTAGGCATGATAGCCATTGTTGGTTGTCAACTTGGCTATATCTGGAATGAGCTACAATCTAGAAATGGAGGCACACCTGTGATCTGGATCTAGACAGGAAGACACACCTTTAGTCTGGGCCACGCCTTCTGCTGGAAGTCTACATAGACATGGAAGAAGGGAGAGGATGTTGCTTTTTGTCTGCTTGCCTTCCCCCTGTTACCAGCCATTCCTTCACTGGCACTGGAGCCTACTTCTTGGGGATTCTAGTACATACAGAAGACCAGCAGAGACAGCAAGCTAGTGGAGCTGGGCAATCACTAGATTCTTGGACTTTTCATTTACATCTGGCCATTGTTGGGTTAGTTAGACTGCAGCCTGTACTCCATAGATAGAGACTCAGTCTAGACTCACTAAGGATGGCCTGGAACAGGCCCATATATATAAAATGAGAGAGAGAAAGATTAATTCCATAAGTTCTATGACACTAGAGAACCCTAATACAGTTTGTCATCAAAAGGAAATCCTGTCAAATGAATCCAGACACATAGATGAACTTTGAGAATGTTATGCTAAGTGAAATAAGCCAATCACAAAAAGAAAAACACAGTATGATTTTATTTAGATTTCAAGTTTACCCCAAGAAACACAGAAGGATTTTGACTGAAATTGCCTTTGCAAATCAATGTGAAAAGTATTACAAATCAAAACACTGACTGTGGGGCTAGAGAAATGACTCAGAGGTTAAGAGCACCGGCTGTTCTTCCAGAGGACCTGGGTTCAGCCCCCAGTATCCACATGGTAGCTCACAACCACCTATAGCTTGGGTTCCAGGGGATCTAACTCCCTCTTCTGGTTTCTGCAGGTACCAAGCACATACAGTGCACAGGCATACATGCAGGCAAAACACTTATACATATAAAATAATATAATTTTTAAATAAAACACTGAACATACTTTGAAAGAAATGCTTCTGCTTTCTAATACTTTCCATTTCCTTTTAAGATGACCAGCCTCATATATGTGCTGATTTTGTAAGAGTGTTGTATATAACAACCTGTAATTTTATTTTTATGCCCAGTCTTTATGTCAATAACATATTAAAGGCCTCTCACCAATTTGAGCTACATATATACATAGAAGGAAGCAAGGTTTTCCTCACACTGCTAGATTTAAAAATATGGTAGAGAAAAATCAGTTACTGTGCCAGAATTAGAGGCCTCTCCCTGATGTCTTGGTTTTGAGGATATGTGCTATGCTGCTTGCCTTCTCTGAATCTCCTGCTTCAACTGATTCTAGCCATCTCCCCTGTGCACAAACCCCACCCTACACAATAGAGTAGATTCCTACTACATTCATGTCAAGTGACTAGGCTAATCAAATGGGAATGAAATTTTTAAATAAAATTTTAATTTTTAAGCAAATTCTAGAGGTTGGTGGAAACCTAAGATTCAATGTCAAATTGTACATTAAGACACATTGGGAAAATCAGATGGTATATAAAAATTTGATTTAATATCAAAAGTCACAGCAGTTGTGAGTGGCATAACTTAGATGAAAAGTGCCTGAGAACTGACTTAGTCCAAACTCTGGGAATTCTATATGAGTATAAAGGTGATTCCATATTACACATACATGGGCCAGAAACTGACATATTACTTATACACTGTGCACTCACGTTCATACCCACAGGACTAGATGCCTATAACGTTGCTCTGACTTCTGTTCATTCTAGCATGCAGAAGATGGGTAGAAATACATTTATTATTGAACTTTCTTTTCCTTTTAAATACCTACCATCTGAAGGTAGAAATTACAGTATTTCATCACACAGTTGTTAAGTGAACCTGGAGAATCTATTGATTTGAAAATGGAATGAAATTTTTCTACATTCTGATTTCTCATAAAAATGCTGAAAATGAATATGAAACTGGATTTATAATTCCCAAGCTTTTCTTTTTGATGGTGTTGTGGTTTCTTCTTAAGAACTATACTCAATTCCATCACACTAAAGTTAACCTAAGTTCAGCCTTCAAGTCATGAAAGAGTGGTCTTCGTTAACAACCGTAGGTGCACAGAACAACGGGCACTCGCACATCATGATTACCAAGCAACTGCTGTGCTAGTGCTAGAGTTTGGCAACCTGAAGAGCCAAATGTTTATGTTTCATTGGGGCATACTCAAATAAAAATAACATCATGTAAATTGTGGAGAAATAAATGCTCTTGTACCAAAAGAAAATGTACTATTGATTTTCCTGTCTTAATTTAGATAGATAGCTAAATGACCAGAGAAAACTCTAGTCTCCAAAACAAATGCAGATAAGTCTCTGGCTTTTCATTCACACAAGTTATTAAATATTCTTGATACTTACACTTGCAAACACAATAAAAAAGAATAAAAGTAGAGTCAGGTGGTAGCATATACCTGTAGTCTCAGCACTTAGGAGTTAGGGCCAGGAGGAAACAGAGTTCAAAGTTGCCTGAGTTAGGGTTTCATTGCTGTGAAGAGACACCATGACCATGACAATTTTTTTATTAATGTTTCTCCCTTTCCCCCAAAATAAAATAAAATAAAATAAACCAAAAACTAAAAGAAACCCCTGTTCCCTCCTCCCTGCCCCTGCTCTCCACCCCACCCTCTGCTGCTTACTGGCCCTGGCATTCCCCTACACTGCTTCACAGGACCAAGGGCCTCTCCTCCCAGTGATGACCAACTTGGCCATCCTCTGCTATACATATGCTGCTGGAGCCATTAGTCCCACCATGTGTACTCTTTGGTTGGTGTCTTAGTCCCTGGGAGCTCTGAGAGTACTAGTTAGTTCATATTGTTGTTTGTCCTAAGGGGCTGCAAACCCTTCAGCTCCTTGGGCCCTTTCTGTAGCTCCTTCATTGGGGACCCTGTACTCAGTCCAATGGATGGCTGTGAGCCTCTACTTCTGTATTAGTCGGGTACTGCCGTGACAACTCTTATAAGGAAAACATTTCATTGGGGCTGGCTTACAGTTCAGAAGTTTAGTCAGTTATCATCATGACAGAAAACATAGTGCTAGAGAAGGAGCTGAGAGTTCTACAACTGGATTAGCGGGCAGGAGGAAGAGAAGTGTGCCACTGAGCCTGAGCTTAAGCATCTGAGGCCTCAAAGCCCACCCCTACAGTGAAACACATCCTCCAACAAGGTCACAGCTACAGCAAAAAGGCCACACCTCCTAATAGTCCCACCCTCTATGGACAAGTATTCAAATACATGGGTCTATGGGGCCTTTCTCATTCAAAGCACTACAAAAGTTATTTTCTCCAAGTTCTTGTGTAGAAAAACAAGAAAGAAAAAGGAGAAAAGAAAGAAAGAAAAACAAGAAAGAATGGGGAGGGGAGTAGAAAGAGGGAAGAGGGAAGAAGAGGGGGTTGAAAGTTTGCAGATGATATCAAAATAGAAGTGGAAAGATATTTCAACATTTAAGAGCATGTACTTCATTCCAGAGGACCTGAGTTCAGTTCTCAGAACCCATATCAGATGGTTCATAACTTCCTGTAACTCTAACTCCAGGAACTCACATGCATGTGGCTGACTCACAGACACACACATGCATGTGTAAAAATAAATACAATAAATCTTTCTTTAAAAATAAAAAAGGAACTTTAAAAGTCAAGAAGAGAACTTGATTTTTTTTTCATTAATTAACTTTTTTTTAAATGAAAAGTCCTTTTTTTTTAATTAAGTATTTTCTTTATTTACATGTAAATTTCTCCTTTCCCAGTTTCCCATCCAAAAAAACAAACAAACAAACAAAAACAACAAGAGCAAACCCCTGTTGCCTCCCCCCTCCCCATGCCTGCGACCCCACCCTCTCCCACTTATTGGCCCTGGCATTCCCCTACACTGGGGCACAGAACCTTCACTGGGCCAAGGTCCTCTCCTTCTATTGATGATCGAATTTGATTTTTTACCCTCAGATTTTGCAACAGTGTTTCAGAGAGCTAATGAAAGGTCTGAAGTCATATTTGATATGATAGAACTCAGATCCTTCAACTCTACTGTATCACTCTCCTTTGAAGGGTAAACACAGCTTTGTGTTATTCTTTAATTGATTATGCAGTATTGGTTTAAAATATCATATCCAGTTAATGTTAGTGGTCTTCCATTAACTACCATTATGTTTGGCCATTTGATGTCATCTAATTGAATATAAACATGTTACAGCATAAAGCAAATAATGTCTTATTAGGAAAAGCCCTAATGCACGACAGGTGAACCAATATTACAGCTCTCCCTAAGGCTTAGAGGCTTGTTTTGTTGGTTTTTCTTGGGGAATCAGGTGGGGAGGACACACACCATTGTGTACAAGTACACACCTGTGCACACACATGTGGAATCCGATCAGGATTTTGGGTTCCTTCCTCTATCACTTTCTGCCTTACTACATGGGACAGGGTCTCTACTTCAGTCACTGTTCTGGCTAAACTGGCCAGAGAAGTCTCAGAATCCACTTGTCTTGTACCCTCCCCGATGGCGGAGTAACTTTGTGACCAGATTTTGAGCCCAAGTTGGTGAAGGAAGTGCTCTTATTTAACAGGTCATCTCCTGAACTCCTAAGACTTAGTTTCAGCTTTTAAAAATTTATGTCAAATCAATAATATAAGAACATGCCTTGTATTCAAAGCCTAATGCTAAACACTTTGGAATGGAGGACGGCAAACTACCCATTTAGAGATGAGCTCATCATTTGGGTGAAGGATCAGGGGACAGTGCTAGGGAACAAACACAAAACCTTGCACAAGCTGCTGCAAAGGTGCCCTGCTACTGAACAATAGTTCCAGCCTGGCATAATGTTAAATAGAGAAAAATCTAGGAATTCTACAAACAAACAAAACTGTTGGTACAGATAATCAAATTCAATAAAGTAAAAGAAATCAATAAAGTAGCATAATATCAACATACAAAAATTATTTTTTATACACTGAACTAGTTCACAAGAAATCAAGAAGGCAATTCTACAATATCTACAATGTATATAGTATTTAGAAATAAGCTTAAAGAGACAGAAAGATTTTATAAGGAAAGCTATAAAACACTGAAGGGGAATCAGGTGAAGAGGACACACACACACACACAGAGAGAGAGAGAGAGAGAGAGAGAGAGAGAGAGAGAGAGAGAAGATACCATAAGCAAGAACTGCAAGATTTTACATTGTTAACATATCCAAACCCCCCAAAATAACTTACAATTTAATGCAATTCTTATCAAAATACCATTGATAGTCTTCATACAAATACAAAAGCAATTACAAAATTTAAATGGAAGTACAAAATACCTTGAATGGTTGAAGTAAACTTATGCAAAAGAGATCACAATGTTCAATTTCAAAATGTACCATAAGCAACAGTGACCAAAACAATATAGCACCAATATTAAAAAGAACATAGATCAATGAAACAGAACAGATAGTAAAAAACTAAACACATATATTTAGAACAAGCTGACTTAACCAAGACAAGATACATACTGGAACAAGGAAAGCCTTTTGAATAACTGGTGCTGAGATAATGGGCCATTACATGCACATGGTTTAACTGATAAACAGACGAGCAGCAGATATACAACACATAATCTTACCAAACAAGGTGCGGAGGTGGAGGATAACTGATCTTTGACCTCCTTGAGGGGTCAGAGAGAGTCTTTCTGATGACTTGAAAGCTAAAGCCAGGATTCAGGAAGGCAGAAACAACTCCCATCCTTTCCACTATCGAACCTCTAACAGTTAACACAGTGTCTCCTGAACTGAATCACATCTTGTTTCACCTAGAATTTGTGGTGCTTCCATAATTATGATAGTGACTGCAAAACAGAGAAAATAAATCTACCACTTTGAAATGGCTGATGCTGCCTCTGTATTTTTTTCTTGGCATGCCTTTTGTACAGTGTGAACATTCAACACCAAGACTTGTAATTACACACAAAAGTTCCAAATCTGCATCCCAATGACACACATCCAGATTTCACATCACATGGATACAATCCAAATCCTTTAATTACTGCCCACCTATTAAGTCTTCTGACATGGATAGAGGACAACTTGTCAGGAACTAAATTCATGTAACAATGTATTCGGAACTACTGACAAATGTGCTTTCATGTTTCCAACGCACAGGAAAGAAATTTAAGGCAGCTTTCTTCCTGCACGTTTGTTGAAAATGAGATTGACTAGAGTGAAATTTTTAATTAGCACATACAATTCTACACATAGAAAACAAAAGCAACTGATTGTGTTTCAACTCAAAAAAATTTAAAAACAATTTTAAAGTATCTTTTATTTAAGAGACAATTTTGTCTATACCTGAAATTTTTGTAAAAAGTTACAAATAGAAAACCTACCTAGAAGAGGTAGGTTTCTAAATTCAAAATATAATCTACTGATGTCAAACTAGAGCATAAGTCACTCTCTAAAGCATCACAGAGCTCTTAAAAATATCACTCTAATCTATGTAAGAGCCAGAGGGGACGGGGACACACAGAAAACAAAGCCCTGTGAGTTAGCATGATCCAAGCTCACGGGAACTCGGAGACTGAGCAGCACGCCCAGGGGGTCTTGTGCCTACAGAGTATGGATTCTAGTTTAGTGTTTTTATGGGATTCCTAAGTGGGAAAGCAAGTGGGTCTCCGACTAGTGTGTCTTCTCTTGGGCTCTTTTCCTGGTTGATCCTGTCGAATTGCAAAGAATTGGGTTTTGTTTTATCTTATTAAATTTTATTTTATTATTATCCCTTAGAAACTTGTTTACTTTCCAATGAGAGACAGAGAGGGAGTAGCTCCACATGGGAAGGGAGGTAGGAAGGAACTGACTAGAGAAGAGTGGAGGGAGGGGGAACCATAACCAGTATGCAGTATATGAGGGAAAACTAATGTCACTATGAATATTCTTCAAAAATACTGTTCTGTTCTAACAACTGCTGTGAAGCACTAGCAATCAGAATATGATTTTATGTTTTGTTAAGATAATTGCTGGGTTTTTTGTTAACTTTTTATAGGCTTTGACTACTTAGGAAACTGGGACTTAACAAAGTCACAGTTTATTTAAGTATATGTTTATGGTAAAGTCTTTTAATGACTACTTTATAAACAACTATTTTAAGAAGATTTTTAATACATTAGTAACCTATGTCTGTACCTACAAATGTATAGAGCTGTGTGCCTGAATTTTATCTAAATATTATGCAAAAATCTACAAATTTAACAGCTTTAAGTTTAATTAATGCAAAATAGCCACCAAGTATTATCTTTTATAGTTTGTACTACATCTAGAAAATTAAACTTCTAGATTATTCCTCAGATGAGGCTATAACTTAGACCAAAAGTGACCACTTCATAGGAACCAGATTAATCTCCCTAACCCCCCTAAGCGATGACAGCATAAATACCTAGGGGCTACTACACAGAACCAGCATAAAGACCTAGGGACCACAGTGTAGAACCAGAACTGCGATGATACTGGGCACTACCACACTTTGACCTGAACTGCTCAATTACGCATGCCTCTCTCTTCCACAGTTCTTCCTCTATTTAAATGTTCTGCTTTGTTCAGCACCCAAAGATGTACTTGGGATCACTGCCAGAGAGACACGATAGTAACATGTACACATGCAAAATCATAAGCAAATCTCTGATGCACGAATGCACACACTACTCTCATGTTCCAACTGTTTCCTATTCTAATGGTAATCATTTCTAACTCCTCTTTATTTGAATGTTTAAAAATTTCAGCCCTAGCTCTTTATTTCTTCAGTCTCTCTAAGAAGATGCTCTCCACCAACATGTTGTCAGAAGCCCCTTACAGAAAGAACCCCTCAACAAAAGCACCCAAGATAAGAGGTCCTTTACTCCACATGCCCTGCAATAACGCTGTATTGCTCTGAAGAAACATGCACTAAGAAGAATAACAAGTGGGATGCAGAATGTTAGAAACTTGTGTCCAAGAGTATGAAAGAAGACAAAGGAAAACTCCAGGAATGGACTGCCGAGAGACAAGCTGTCCTTTCTCAGAGTTTGTATTTCTACATCCAGTCAAAAGTAATATTTAAGAGTAAAAAATACATGATCAGATCTTGTATCTCCAGAAAAGAACAAGAAAATGGACTCCAAATGGCTTCTCCTTGGTGGTAAGTATGGGAGTGAATGGAAGAAATTATTCTAAAGAATGATCCCATAAAGCAATGAAAAAAAAAAAAAAAAAAAGCCTGTGCTTAGAATGCCTTGGCATTTCTGTTCAATCTATTCAATACAATTTACATATAAGACTATATAGTACAAAATACTACCTGTAGTCCCTAAGCTACGCTCTGCAAAGCCTTCAAAGTGGTGGCTGGCCCCTCCTTCCCATCCCAGCCTACTGCCTCATAAGATGCCTTTACAGGAGAGGTCAAAATGGTGGTTCCTGTCAAAATGGCGACACCATACATCTCAGCCTGCAGCAGTCACAGGAGCAGGTTTCCTGCCTTAGCCTACAGCCTTTGTGAAATACCACAGGCGCTGTCCTGCAGGAGCTGTCCTGCAGGAGCTGTCCACAGTGCCAGCACCTCCTTCCCAGCCTCCCTGAGTAACCTACACAGAGCTGGCACCTCAGCCAGAGACACCTGCAGCTGGGACTGGCTTCCCATCCAAACATATTGGTCCCAGGTAGGGAAAGGGGGGTGAAAAAAAGTCACCAATCCCTGAGCTCCCCACAAAAACCTACTAAACCCTAGGCATGAAAACCCACCAATCCCTTAACAGAAAAACCCACCAATCCCTTAACAGAAAAACCCACCAATCCCTTAACAGAAAAACCCACCAATCCCTGAGCTCCCCAAGCTCAGCACTTGAAATAACCTAATCAATCCTTAATCTGGAAATCTCTGTCCTAAGAAGCATCCCCACCCACCTGCCCAAGAAATCCTACATAAGCACCATTTGTCCAATTTCCTGCTGTGTGCTCCCTGGAGCAGAGGGCAGCCATCCATGGAGTCATCCCTCCAAACCCTGGACCACCCAATAAATCTCTTTCATGACATTTCCTGCCTGGTGTGACTCTCTCATCAGAAGATGCCAAGAAGCAATGAAAAGAAGAGAGCTGGAGCAGGGCTGAGGCTCTTCAGCTCCTGAGCTCAGCTGGGGATACCCTTCCGGGGAGCTGTGATGCCTCTACTGAGGAAGCCTTCTCTCCGAACTGTGTGGTTCCCGGACCTCATGACTCAGGATGCTCTTCTACTGGCATACTTTCTCCCCTTACAGCTGTGTAGCTCCTGGGCTTCGGAGTCCCAGGATACCTTCCAACTGAACAGAAACACTTCCACTAACTCCCCTATAAAGTCTTGTAGTAACGACATATATTTGCTTGGTGTTTACTATGTTGTGAGCCATTTCTATTAATTGTCATTAAGTCCTTTTCACAACTGTTAGGCAGTTACCAGGACTTAAAAATGAATCTCAGAGAGGTAAGAAGCTGGAAAAGTTAAGTACCAAGTGACAAGTCAAGTAAGCTCACTCTAGTTAGTTTAGGTCCTTAGTAACTCTTCTATAGTAATAAATACTAATGAGTTCTTCATCTGGAGAATTTCTGAGGTATCATCTTCCCTTTCCTTACATCATTCCTCATTTTCAGAGTACAAAGTCCTCAAGTGTTAATGAAGTCACCAATCACAGAATTAAAGCTACTTTGTGAGTGTGTGTGCATGTGCATGTGCATGTGCATGAGATCACCTCATCTAATGCATCAGGCAAAGCAAAGAAGAATGAAACGAAGTCCCATTCCTGAAAACTCATTCTGATATGCACATGGAATGACAAATAGTGCTTACAATTGCCAGAATCCAACTACTTTCCCAACAGAAGCTTAAAAAGCCTTCACCAACATAACCTGTGCACTCGAATTCAAAGGACAAACATAGATTCCCTAGGGCAGAAAGGGAATCATGGGTACTTAGCTGAGAAAAAGCTCCTGGCAAACATGTGAGACTGTGAGCACATGGGCAGGGCTAAATGAAACACACTTTTCAAGAGAAATTGTAGCTGATGGAGCCCTTGAGGAAGGAGAAAAGAGATAAGGCCCCCGAAGCAGACTTGAGGCATACTAGGAAGAGTCTTTTAGTCCAGGATGGAGAACTGAGGCACTGGCAACACACACATACACACACACACACACACACACACACACACCTTTTACCATTGCACACTGGAACTCTTTTGATCTTCATCTTACTTTTAACTAATAACAGAAACCCTAAAAAGGTGGGATCAAGTAAGAGCTGGTGATACAGGCGGTGCCTACATCGCTCACTCAGGACAGATTGACACGTGTCAGTAAGTAACTCATTCGCTCCATGGACTTTGTTGGCCAGAGACAATATGCCAGGCTTTGACATAAGTGCTAGAATCACTACAACGAGCCAGTCAAACAAAAGTCCCAACTCTTAAGAATCTTTTAGTTTGAGTTAGGACACAAAAGTAGGAAAGATAATTAACAAAGGTTAATAAACAAATGACTTGTGTGTGTGATGGAGGGAGATTGGACTCGATAAATTAAAGGTCTCAGCAGCTAAGTGGTCAGGTAGGCCTCACCAGGAAGGCACTGTTTGTGGTGAGGTTTTAGAGCCTTAAGGAATGAAGAAAGAGTACTCCAGGGAGAGGGACCAGGACCCTAAAGCAACAGAATGCCTAGTGTGCGAGGGACCCGTGAGAGGCCCTATCTAGTGGAGCCGGCTGGCAAGAAGTGTTTGGGTGGAAGTTAACATGGGAGAGGTAACGGGTGCAGCCCTTTGGGTGCTTTTGCTCATAGAGGTCTGCCTGAAGCTGGAAAGCATTCATCTGGCTGGTGGATGTTCTGTGCGTAGGCAAGGAAGAGTGCAACAACACCGCTCAGAACACCTCTGCATGACTCAGGGAGACGGTACATCAGGCTGAGGCGGCAATCCCAGAGGCAATGATGAGGTGTCGACAAGCCTTAATCAGCTGACAGCAATTCAACAGCACAGGAAGTGCGCTACCTTCTTCAGAGAAGTCTTACAGACTTTGGAATATGAGGTCACTATCAAGGAGAAAATGAATATTTAATCAAGAAAAAATTTTTTGACCTGACAATTAATTTGTCTTAAACATGACTTTTTCAAATAGAACAGAATTTCATTAGGATACAGTAGAAAAATAGAAAAAGAATTGTCACAGATGTCCCAGCAATGCATACTAATGATTTTTCCATCAGTTGTCATTTTTATCAACACCAGTTTAAAACAACACTAAGACCACACAGCACAAATATTGTGCTGTTATTCTTAGACTGGAAAATTAAATTTAAAAGTTAAAATGAAAAAAAAAGTTAAAATGAAATGAGTGGTGGTGACACACACACACCTTTAATCCCAGCACTTGGGAGGCAACTCTCTTGAGTTCTGGTTACAGAGTAAGTTCCAGAATAGCCAGGGATACACAGAAAAACCCTATCTTAACAAAAACAAAAACAAAAACAGTTAAAACCAAAACCACCATACTGAATGAACACACACACACACACACACACACACACACACACACACTGAATTGCTCTAGCCAACCCTGAGAAAGTAGAAAGCTAGCAATCAGCAGGGTGCTCCAGAGTTATTACAGCCAGGGTTTGATGACTCAACAAAAGCTCATTCTTGAATGTCTGTTTAATTCCTTATGAATTACTACATCAATGCCTTTTATTTCTTGGCAGTATTATGAATGGAACCAGAGGCTCTGAGATGTTACCCAAGTGCTCTACCTTGACATATACCTTTAGCCCTAATGCAGTAATTCTGAAACAACTTGATTTTTCTGTGTGTGTTGAAATGATTGCTCAAAAGATTATTTGCCCTACTTATAAATAGTTGTGCTGGGATTCTCAAAACGAAAAAAAAAAGAATTATTTAAATAACAGCCTAATGAAAGAGCACACAGATTAAAAATACTAAAGGATGTTATACATTTAACAGAAAAGCTGTAGATTTTTCAGAAAAAGAGAAAAAACATTTCTACATCAGAGACTCAAAAGGAAAACGGAGAAGAATGCACGCAGGAAGGGTTAAGGAGGGAGGGTTTATAGGGTCTTTAATTTTAGAGAAAACCTGGCCTTGAGTGGTAAGATGCAAAACAAAAGCCACGAGCAAGAGCTATAAAGCTGGTGATATAGATATTAAGTATGTCTACAGCTGATAAGAATGCCAGAGACAAAGACAAACTCTAAAAATGTATTTCCAAAATACATGTCAGAAAAAAGTAATCCTCTTAATATATAGTCAACTATTACATACATTAATAAAACAACCTAAAATTAAATATCAATGTTAACACTGGTAAATGAGTCTCCTAAAGATCCCCCAGGTAGTTAATGGTTGCTTGTGTAGGGAGAGCCATTCTCTTCATGTCTATAGCCACTGGTTAGATGCTCTTGCTCCTGTACTAAGCCACCTCTCCCCCAGAGAAGCCTAGGGAAGCAACTCTAATGAAAGTCCCTAGGTCATGTGCACAGGTGCGTGACATCAGAAGGGTGGCTGACTAGGAAGGAAGGCATTAGTGGAACGGAGGCTGAGGACAAGCAAAGGGATCAAGGGGGAAATGTTACCATGAAAGTGATTATTATACATGACACAGACCAACAAAAAGGTTTACAATGTTAATGGAATGTTCAGCCTGACTTCTAATTAGAAAAAGAAGTTGAAAGGGGACGCTGTTTTCTGATAGATTAATCGGATCATGCCTGCTGTATACTCGTGTCTTCCCTGTGGATGAGAAAGCTGTGGGATCTTCCTAAGACCTCACTGGTAGGAGATGGGGGAACTGACATTTTTGAGAGCCTGTTAATCCAGAGAACTGGTAAAAGTGGGGTTCAGCAGGCACTGCTGTGCATCTCTGCTGATAGTTTTGTTAGAGACTCCATGTTCTGTGAGTTCTATGGGGACTCAAAGACTCCATAAATGCAACAGGATTGTTCTGACTCATAGTCTCATTTTATTTGTTCTTACAAAATCAAGACATGCCCACTTCTAAAAACAAGTTGTATGGTACCAAAGGAATAAAACTCATACAGAAACCCTACTCAGTACTGTGTTTCTATGTGTATCTGTATCACAATAGGGTAAAAGACAAGGCCAGATATCATGTGGCTTCACTCCTTTATCATGACTATGCAGTTATCCCATAGAAACCAGTCAGCAGGACATGGCAGAGTGCCCTTGTCCATTTTCATCGTTGCCATGGGAACCATGGAGTTCCCAAAGCCCAGACCAGCTGGACAAATGAGAATCTTTCCTTGCAATGCCACAATATTTGGTACTATATTTAAAAAGTAATAAAGATAGATCTTTATCTCTCAGTGTCTTACACTTTTCATTGTAATTAAAAATAAAGGTGCTATCTATCCCAGATTTGGACTACAAATAATATAAACTAGATGAGTTCTTTCAAATAATTTAGCAATATTTAGCAAAATTCTAAACTCACAAATGATGGCTCCATTCATACAAATATTACGTTCAGTGACGGAAACGTGTCAGAGCACAGTCAAGAGTTCCGTTTAAATAGATCACACTGTGGTCACTTAAAGGCTACTATGAATCTTTTTTTTTTTTTTTTTGCAAGAAGTAGCTGGGCGGTGGTGGCGCACGCCTTTAATCCCAGAACTTGGGAGGCAGAGGCAGGTGGATTTCCAAGTTTGAGGCCAGCCTGGTCTACAGAGTGAGTTCCAGGACAGCCAGGGCTACACAGAGAAACCCTGTCTCGAAAAACCAAAACGAAAAAAAAAAAAAGAAAGAAAAGAAAAGAAATGGCAGTATCTACATCTTTTTTAAAGCACATTTAAAAAAACTAAATGAAATTAAAAATATAAACTGAAAAATGCTTTAAGGATTTTTTATTTTTATTCATATCTAGGTCTTTGTGTCTGTCATACATGTGCAGGGGCAGAAGAAGGCATTAGATCCCCTGGAGCTAGAGTTCCAGGTGGTTTTGATCCACCCAACATGGATACTGGAAACAGACCTCAGATCTCCTGGAAGAGCGATAAGCTCTCTTAATCATTGGCCATCTCTTCAGCCCCCAGAGCTGAGACATCTTACTTGGGTAAGCCAAAGGAGAAAGAAAATATGTACAGAAAATTTACAGAATAGTATTTCTGAAAAGTTCTAGGAAGCCATCTATATCTCTTGGCTAATAATCCTCTTTCAACTTCAAAGGCAGCAAAAGAACATTATATTCTCAATGTGATGCCTCTGACCTCTATCTTCCCAGTCCCCTTTTAAGAACTCTCAGAACTACACCCACTATACCTGGATGACCTAAGAAGACCTCTTTATTTTAAAGTCAGTACATGGACTCTTTATGACCATCTAATTTTCTGCCATTCAGTGTAACATGGCTACATATTCCAGGGATGGAGACCCAGACATGTGGAGTGCTGCTTCTCCTCTAAAATGTACATTGAAATGTCATAGACATTCTGACAGACCTGACCAGAAGACTGTTAAGAAAAAGCCTGAGTGTTAAGAGTTCTGGCCCCAAGAATAAATTAATCCCCCTATCACATTGGTTAACTGTCCTTCAAGCTCCTGATTTAAAAACACAAGATAAGCCTAACCTTCTCTCAGTCTCTGCCACCATGTTCTGTGATGGGATGTCAAAGATTTGAGACTCCCTCAACAAGATGTCTCTTAAGCTTGGACTTTCCCATCTCCAGAACTGTGAGGCAAAGAGACAGATTATTCTAATTGACCTGAGCCGTAGTGTTCATTCACCATAGCAGAAAGGAGATAGGGACATGGCCATCTGCTGCTTATCAAAGGTATGAATAAACCATTTATGGAAAAATGACTTTCTTATTTTTAGGGCAAACTATGATTCATTAAAATAGCCAATTCAGCTATATTTTGAACGAAAGGGAAAGTATGAGGAGAGGAACGCTTGTGTGTGAAAGGAAGAGTGACTAACAAGCGATATAGAATATGCAGGTCAAAGGACAAACTTAATAATACAATGAGAAACAACATATAGGGAGCACACAGAGTCAAAGGAAATGTCCCAATAAGATAATTGTTCCTATAGCAACCAGTTTTCAGCCCTCTGTCCTCTGCAAATATTCTTTAAAAGGACTGGTACCACTGTGCTGCTGCTGCTCTGGGTGTTCACTCACTCCTCACTAACATAAATTCTCTTTTAAAATCCATTCCACTGTCTAGGTAAGTTAATGACTGTCTTAGTGAATCTTCTAGTACCAAGAAGCCACCATGACCATGGAAACCTTTAACGGAAAACATTAGGATTCATGGTTCCAGCCAGTTCCATGGCAACCTGCAGGCAGGCATGGCACTGGAATAGTGGCTAAGATCTAACATCCTAATCTACAAGTTGCAGGCAAAGAAGCACATTGGGAATAGGTCTAGTCATTTGAAACCTCAAAGCCCACCCCCAGTGTCACACTTCCACCAGGAAGGCCACACCCCCAGATCCCCAAAGGTCACTTTCCCAAAAATGTTCCACCAACTGGGGACCAAGCATTCAAATGTATGAACCTCCTGGGGCCATTCTCATTCATGATTCTTTGACACACAAACTTCCCAGTCTTCACTGGAAGATGAAAGCAGTTAAGCTTGCTAAGAACAGAATTTATAGTGTGTGACAAATCTACTTACTACAAAGGTAGGTAGTCTCTGTAAATTATGAGTGAATTTGGAGGCCAGCGATGAGGAACATATGGAAGTGTTTGGAGAGAGAAAAGGCAAGGTAGAGATGCTGTAATTACATTAATCTCAAAAAGAGGAGGGAAAAAAAAAGTAAGTTTGTTGCAGGGCAGTGGTGGCACAAGCCTTTAGACACAGTACTCAAGAGGCAGAAGTAGGTAAATCTTTGAGTTCAAGGCCAGCCTGGTCTACAGAGCAAATTTTAGGACAGCTAAGGCTACACAGAGAAACCCTGCCTGGGAGAAAAACAAAAGGCAATAAATTTGCAGTAGAGCCTCAAGCCTACACTACAGGGTGACTCTAACTTTTAAATGGAAACTAATTCTAACACAGACATCAGCCAGGCTTTCCTGGTCAGGGTCTCCACATCATAAGGCAGATAGAGCTCCTGGGAACCACTCCCCAGAAGTCCTTAATAATCAACCCAGTGAAAAGTGGAGAAGAGTGGATAGTGAAATTAGTAGAGATTATTTTTCCCGCACAAGAAAGGTAAAAGGTTTGATGATATGTGTGTAGCAAGATGTAGTTTTATGCAATAAATTTGCCAATAAAATTAGAGAATATTCTTCAACATTAGATCAATTCAGAGTTAACTATATACTCTTTTGGCAAAGAACACTGCATAGACTATCTGAGACAAAAATAGGAAATTCTAAATATAGCAACATCTGTTCCATGAGCAATGGTTTCTTTTTGTCCGTTAGAGGAACTGGTAGGAATCAGCTCCCCACTGCATCAAATGCATATACCCATGTCACTAGTTGAAAAAGCACTGTAGTGGCTGTGGAGATTGATGCTTACGTAGAATCTCAGCGCTAGGGGGCCAAGATGTGAGAATCACAAATCCAAGACCAGTCTGGGCTACTTACTGTGACCCTGACTCAACAAATAAAACCGAGAATGGTAGATCAGGACCCAAGTATTTAAAGTAAAGTTCACCAAGGAGCATTGATGTAGAGTTATGACACAGCAGTGTGCTCTGTATAAATGTGCTGCCCAAAGAGGGGTTGGTAAACACAGGCAGGTACTTCATCACTGGTGCCTGGACTTCTTACACTAAACTGCTTTTCATATGGAGAGCTTATTACTGGCAAATTTTGTGTTCTCCTAGCTCCTGTGACAGAATTTTCTCCTGGGAACACTGTCCAAATCTATAAGATGGTTGACCAGCTGAGGCAGTATGTTTTGTAACCACAAAAGAGGAGGGACACCTGGTGTAGTCTGAGTCCAATCAGACCCCCATGATCACAGCATAGACTTAGGAACAGTCCCTTTGGAACTAACTACTCAGGAACAGAAAGAGGAAAAGGGATTTGTTTCAGTCTTTACAAGATATATTTTTAAATACTATCTATAAAAATATACCTGTAAAAAAAGTACTCTGTGTCCTCCCATGTCCTGACTGCTTTCCCATGTCCCTTTAATCAACATAAGCACGAGCAGCAGCAGCATCTCCACCTACACAGCACAATGACTCTAACCACCTGGAGACCTACTGCAGCGCCGTGTGCGCCAAACCACCCGTCCGCCAGCTCATGACGGAAAAGATGGGCCAGACTAGACCAGAGAGTAGACTCAACCACACCCGTAAGTAATTTCATGATGTGGAAGATGACACTGTTTGCCACAGCTAAGAACCACTTGAGCTTCCTAGAAGCATATGCTTAGGGGTAAAGAGTATGAAAAACAAATCTTTAGGTGTAATGCTGACCAACTTAGAGGATAATCTTAAAAGTCTTATGAAAATGAACGAAATCGAATTTTCCTAGCAGTAGAAGAATTTGAAAAATAAATATCGCTCGTTTCTTGATGCTGAACGACAGTGCCTACTCCTAGCCCAGGTTGCTGGGCTATCCTGGAGGACAGGCATCACCCTCCTTGCTCAGTCTATCCTATTGGCTTGTCTATTTTTTTTTTTTCATTCTAACCTTGTCAGTTTGAGTGTCCTCTCAGTGAGGCATCATGAAGTTTTTTTCCTCTTCATCTTGAAATCAGTTCTCCACAGAAATCTTTTGTTGTAGAACTGTGCACTACATAAAAATGCCATGCTACCAGTGCCACATTCTCCTGATTACCAGCAAAAAATACTAATTGTTGGGGAAGCTGCCTCACAAAACACATAACTGCCCTGTCTAACCCTGTACCTCCTATTGCAGTTAGCCAAGGTGAAATGTTCACTCCTCCCATTACTAATTGTCCTATAGCCAGAATGCAGGGTTCAGTCAGCAGCTTTAAATTAGCTTAGAGGAAGGAGCCATTATAAAATGATCTGTGGGTTTTTTTTAAGAGTTTGAAACAGGACATTAGGGGGATGCACTAAAAGAAAGGGAAAAGAAAGTTTGGCTCTCACCACGCCAACTCATTGCTCTAGGAAAGAATTTGGAACTGAGTTTAGATTGGTGTAGACTCAAGCAACTGGAGCTTTTCCACCCAGTGCAAGGCATGAGGTTTTTTTTGCACAACACCTACTTAAACGCACTAAACGGGAAACAGAACCAAACTGTGTCTGATATTATACAGGATGTTCCTAAGATCTAATTGTCATCTAAATGTTTAGACCCTTCTACCTGCTTCACTAGGGTTCTCGGAGAAGCCATTTCAAATAATTATGACTCCCTTGTACAAAACAGTGGCCAGACAGAAACCAAGAAGTACAGAGCCCATCATGCTCCTATGAGGCATTATTCCTACTATCAAATCTCAAAAACAAACAGAAGTCCCCTCACTAACGAGTACACCATGCAGGAATTTCCTGTGCAGATAAACCAACTGCACTGAGTCATGAGCATGTTGTGTTATCCATCTTTTTTTCCACCTCCCACAATACGAATGATAAAATATCCTATGTGGCGTGGGCTCATTTCCAACCGTCTGTACCAGTGACATGACCACTCCCACAGCAGCTCAACTGTAGGAAGAGAGCTTAGCTGAATGAAAGGCAGTCTAGAAATGTCACGGTTCCAGGAGCAGGGAGTTCTAATCAAGCACAACAAAGTGGAGTCTTAACACATGGATTGAGCTCCAAGCATAATAACATTCCCAGGAAGCCATTTTTACACAGTAAGTAACTACCAGTTTACTTGGTAGTCTGGGACCTCAAAAAATGTAAACCATCTCAGGAAAAGAAAAGCCAGTATCTCAGGCTCATAATGCTAATATCTTCACAACTTTCCAGAACAGGTTATAAACTAAGTATGAAGTTTATATTAATGTCAAGAACTCCCAATAGTTTAGCTTTTTGTGTTATCAGTAGATATTTGTTGATTCACATTAGCCCCTGAACTAATAGTTTTAGGATAAGCTGCTTTACAAAGAATTTACTCATTGAAAAAAATAGGGTAGAGGACATGTTTTGGGGAGGACTGTGAAAAGACTTTGGAACTTTGAGCTAGAAGAGTCACTGGTTGTTAAGAACTCTGTGGGATGTCTGTGGGAGCTTGGAAGATCATGTTGAGAACAGTGCAGAAGATGGAGGCCTGGCTTGTGAAATTTCAGAGAGAAGATTAAAGACTCTTATCAGGGCCATGTTGTTTTGATTGTGAAGATTCTGTGGTTTTGGTTAGCTGGGGCTGAAGTATCAGCTGTGATTAACAAGATACCAGAACTACTAAAATGAAAACTTTGCATTGCTGGGATTATTGATGCTGGTTAGCTGGAGCTAAGAAATTAGCGGTGATTAAGAAGAGACCAGCATCACTGAGGTGACATCTTCTGGGAAGTGTTTTCTAAGAGCACAAAGAGGCTGTATTCCAGAGCTAGCCAAGGTTGTACCTTGTGCTGCAGCAGGACTTGGTAATGTGTAAGAGTCACCCAGGTGGTACTGGTTTTGAAGGCTTGAAGGGGTCATGGAGAGCAGCTGAGGCTCAGCACAGTGAGAGGCCATGGAAAGCCATTGGTGAAGGTGCAGCCTCAGTTGCAATTGATGGCCCAGGACTGAAGGGGTCATGCAAAGGAGTTGAGGCTTGGTACCATGAAGAGAGCCTATGAGAGGCTATTGGTGAAGCCTAGTTACAGCGGAAGACAGTGTTTTAGAGATGCCAGTACCATGAATGACCACCAAGAACAGCAGCAGCAGTGGAGTAGAGGCATCTGGAGCCAAGAAGAAAAAGTGTGTGCTACAAAGGGCAGAGCTGGAGAAGTGACCCAAGCCCTTGGAGGAATGCAAAAGATCGTGAGGGAATCCCAGACATTAGACAGTTAGAGTTTGATTTTGATTGTGACTGTGCCCTGATATTTTTCCCTCTTGAAGGAAGACTATATTTTAGTAAAACCCACAGTTAAGAGACTTTGAATTTTAAAAGATATTAGACATTTTAAATGAATTGAACTTTTAATATGTAAAGACTGTGGGACTTTAGATCTTGGAGATGAATAAGAAAGTAAGGGTTGAGGCTTAATAGTAATGTGTTTGTGTGTCAAGTTGACAAGGGGTCAATTGTACTGGCTGGTTTTGTGTGTCAACTTGACACTGGCTGGAGTTATCACAGAGAAGGGAGCTTCAACTGGGGAAGTGCCTCCATGAGATCCAGCTGTGGGGCATTTTCTCAATTAGTGATCAAGGGAGGTAGGCCCCTTGTGGGTGGTGCCATCTCTGGGCTGGAAGTCTTGGGTTCTATAAGAGAGCAAACTGAGCAAGCCAGGAAAAGCTAGCCAGTAAGAAACATCTCTCCATGGCCTCCGTGTCAGCTCCTGACCTGCTTGAGTTCCAGTCCTGGCTTCCTCTGGTGATCAACAGCAATGTGGAAGTAAGCTGAATAAACCCTTTCCTCCCCAACTTGCTTCTTGGTCATGATGCTTGTGCAGGAATAGAAACCCTGACTAAGTCAAATTGTAATTCCAAAGATAGAATTTTTATTTACTTAAAAATGTCAAGTCAAGAAAATCCTGAAGGCATTCATTGAAAAAACAAATCTGCAGACTGGCCACAGTGCCTAAAAGATGAACATTCCATTATTAAAACTGAAAATAAAAAACAAAAAGAAAAACTAAATAAGCTGCTTTGGTAAGAAAAGGTCTGACAACTAAGGAACCATCTCAGTTAAAATGTCTATGATCATGTTTTTACTTTAAGCAAACTAGATGTGCCAATGATAATTTGAATTTCAGATGAGTTGCTTTTTAAAGTCTGCAGCCACCCACCAAAAACTAAAAATAGAAAATATTGCTTTCATTCATTTGAAATAGTTTACAAAGAAATCAACGCACAATATCAGGAAATAAAGGCAAGACATGCTCCGCATCCCTGAATTATTGTTCCAGACTGACACTACACACAGATGGCATTGGCAGACTTCAACTTCCTCAACAAGAGAAGCTGGAGACAGGCTATTTAGGATCGAAAACAAATGGACTGCAGTAAGGTGGGCAGCTCATGAAGACCTAAGTTCTCAGGACCCTGGTAGTTTATTGATAGCTAGAAAACAAAACCAAAAAACAAGATCTCCCACTGAATCCAAAATTACCTTTGCTTGGTAAGAACTTGAGAGAGACAAGGCTGTAGCAACTAGAGAGATTCCCAATGTGGACTAGTACTAAAAAGGACAGACAGACAAAGCCATTTCTTCTGCACCCTACTATGAATACTAAAAGAAACAAAGCAAGAAGCAAACCCACAGGTATTTTATTTTTCTCCCTAAATAGTGCTAGACTCTGTCCATCCTCATTAAAAGTGAGCATGTTTGGGTTAGTGAGATGTCTCAGTCACTGAAAAGGCACTTTCCATGCAAGCCTGACTGCCTGAGTTCAAAGCACTGGGCCCACAGCAGAAGCAGAGAGCCACTGCCAAATGTCTTCTGACCACATGTATGAGCACACACACACACACACACACACACACACACACACTAATAACAATAATAGCATTAATAAGAAGAATAAACAACTAAATTTTAAATTAAAGTGTGTATCAGTTTCCTCAGAAGGTGAGAGTGGCAATGAATACATCGAAATTGCAGTTAAACATTCCCAAAGTCTGGTGTAGTATCTATCAAGTCTCATCACAGAACTTTTAAGTAAAGACTTATAAAAATGTATGACTTTAAAGCACGCAGAAGTAAACGCATGAGCATGAAAACAACCATATACCAGCTGGTGGCTGTTTGTATTTAGAAATATTCTCTTTACAAATCAAGCTTAAAAGAATTTTAAAAAATATCGTTTGTGTGTGTGTGTGTGTGTGTGTGTGTGTGTATGTGTGTGTGTGAATTCTATTTAGACTTTAGACATGTTCCCACAATAAAAAGGATACTAGAATTACCACATTTAATTCCTTAAGTAAAACTCTCTGGAATGAGATTAGGTATAATTGGTAGCTGATATCAGGATAAAACCTGAAGCCACTAAGATTCTTTCTGTAAAAATAACTGTTAGCCTCCCTCAATACATATACTTCTAACTATTAAGTGGACAAATTGTTCTTAATAATCAGCTTAACAAACACCAAAATAAAGTCTAGGCTTAGGGAAAACACAGCGTAACTCAGGGTATGAGGCACTAACACACATGACTGGCAGAACAGCATCTTACAAGAACAAGAGATGTTTACTGAGCCTTCATCCAAACAGGTAGTTTAAGACACTTAAAACTCAAAATGGTGCCAGCACACACAATTCCTCGTGTCCTTACTTTATAGAGAAAGGCACTGAGAAGCTAAATAATCTGCCTAAGGTCATTTAATTAGTAAGTAAGATTCCATTCCAGAAAGTCCAGAGCACATAAAACAGTACCCATGCTGCTCCAGTATAAAATACAGCAGGACGCTGAAAATGTAGGCTATTGTTGGCAGAAAAGGTCTCAGGGGAAAGGTGTAAAGATAGAGATCATATTGAAAACGAAGTTGAGAACATGTGTTCCATGTGGTAAGACTCTGCTGATGGGATGAGGGTTAAAGGGAAGGTTGGTATTTGGAAGCAACATCAGAGAATGAAAGATTACTAAAGCTATGAACAGCTAGAAAAAGAGAGTCCAAGTGGAAGATCCTGTATGAGAAAATGCATTTTGGAAAAAAGCAAATAAGCTCTGTTTGCCTGAAGCATATTACAAGGTAGTGGTAGGAGTTAAGACAAGATAGGAAAGTTGGGACCGACCATATGGTGGCTGGCTTAGAACACCCAGTCCAAGAGTTTATATTTAGTTCAAAAAGCAATGAAAAGTTACTTAAATGTTTTTGAACAGGTGCTGAGCACTGAGGAACATGGTCAATAAACTAACTCACACAACAGAATATAAATTGTATAATTCCAAAGCAACGCTAATTTTAAATTACCAAAAAGAAAGAAAATGTCTGGTAAGGGAAAACCGGTTTGGAAGGACACACACAAGGAGGGGTTATAGGACAACAGGAATGTCAGGATTCTTACTTTGGGTGAGATCAGTCATGTCAGCTGTATATCAACAAATAAGAAAAAAAAAAAGCCTGTGTAAAGCAGTGGCTCTGAGCCTTCCTAATGCTGTGACCCTTTCATACAGCTCCTCATGTTATGGGGACCCCCCAACCAGAAAATTATTTTTGTTGCTACTTTGTAACTTTAATTTTGACTGTTATGAATCATAATCTGATATGCAGATGGTCTTAGGTGACTCCTGGGAAAGGGTCATTTGACTCCCAAGGAAGTTGTGGCCCACAGGCTAAGAAACGCTGGGCTAGACGAAGAAGAGCTTAGGAGAAAAGGTGAAGGAGATTATTGCAAAGGCCCAGAGGAATCGTACCAGAACCCAGGAGATGGGCTATGAAGAGCAACAAAAGGACCAATGCCGAGTGTGCGTGTGCGTGAGTGTGAGTGTGAGTATGTGTGTGATTGTGTGAGTGTGTGTGTGTGTGTGTGTGTGTGTGTGTGTGTGAGAACTGATATCAAAGTATACATGGATAAATTACAATTTCATTGCTACCACATGGCAGGGACCATACCTAATGCTTTTTATTTTTAAATTTCATTCTTTCCCTTCTGTATGTGTTTTAAGTTGCTGTTTCTATCCTTGTTTACACACTATTCTATATCAACTAAATATATTGGTTATATAACTGTAAAATGTTTGTAGCACGGAAAATTTTAGCCATTCGGGAGATCTATCTACTTTACACATTATGACAATGCTACAAGTTTAACTATTACACCCATTTTTCAGGCGGACAGACCCAACCTAATGGATAAGGTCCCCAAAACAACATCACAAATGCAGGCTATCTTATTTGCCTGACAAAAAGCACAGCTTCCTTAGCATTGTGCTCTATAAATATGTCTACATAATAAAAATATTAACAAAATAGAGCTGGCAAGAACCAACACAAAAAAAAAAAAAAAAGAATGAGGTCAGCCCAAATGATCCCACAATATATTGAAATATTCACCTTTCAGGTTTCAAGAGACTACATTATTAATGGTTTAATTTCTTATAGGACCACTACAAGCTTCCCATAACAAAAATGAGAAGTTCTACGTAAGTCCTTTGGCATTACATATGCAAACTCACAAATTCACATTTATAAGATATGCCATATACCATTTCAGGCAATTCAATCTCTATCAAATAAAAAAGTTACAAAACGTGCAGATTTTGAAAATTATTACAGGTAAGGCAAATGATTAGGGAAAGTTTTGAGAAATTTAAGTTTTAATTTTTAAAGGTGACAAATGTTACAGCGAAATCTATTTCAAGGGAAGTTTTGCTTCGTCTCTGCAGATCAGGAAGAAAATAGATATATGAGAGAGGAGGACAGGAAGGCTTGGAAAGGGAACCTCTTTTGATCATTTTTTATATTACATAGTACTTTTTCTAGGACCATATAGCTGGTTAAGTGATGCAAGCTACTCTCTCTGTGTATTCTTTTGTTAATGGATTAAGAAAGCAGCTCTAACAACAACAAAAACTACATACTAAAAGAAAGTATTGTCAGTATCTAGATTTAACAAAAGTACTGTGTACTGGCTAGTTTTGTGTGTCAACTTGACACTGGCTGGAGTTATCACAGAGAAGTGAGCTTCAGTTGGGGAAGTGCCTCCATGAGACCCAGCTGTGGGGCATTTTCTCAATTAGTGATCAAAGGGGTAGGGCCCCTTGTGGGTGGTGCCATCCTTGGGCTGGAAGTCTTGGGTTCTATAAGAGAGCAGGCTGAGCAAGCCAGGGGAAGCAAGCCAGTAAGGAACATCTCTCCATGGCCTCTGCATCAGCTCCTGCTTCCTGACCTGCTTGAGTTCCAGTCTTGACTTCCTCTGGTGATCAACAGCCATGTAGAAGTAAGCTGAATAAACCCTTTCCTCCCCAACTTGCTTCTTGGTCATGATGTTTGTGCAGGAATAGAAACGCTGACTAAGACATACTGTATCAAAATAAATGAGGATCTCTCAAAACTCAGTAAAGACTAAATTTTTAAAATAAGTTATTTAAATGCTACTTCATCAAAAAAAATTACATACAAAGGACCGAGAAATGTGTAAAAATCTTCTCAACATATTTCAGAGTGAGAAAATGCACACTGACATCACAATATGCTATCACATGCTCACTAAATGGCATGAATTGAAAATGCTGACAAAGCAAATCTTGGCAAGAATGGGGAAAAAATCAACTCCCTCCCCTGCAGTAAAACACATACGATGATTCTGGAAAATGGCCTTGCAATTTCTCAAAAATAGCATGTCCAGGTATATAATTGTTGAGAAGGAAAATGAAAGCTTAGGGTCTGGGGATGTAGCTTCATGGAAGAGCCTTTGCTTAACACATGTGAGGTCCTGAGTTCAATGCCCAGAGCTCTAGAAAGTCAAGTAGCCAGATAAAATCAAACCGTGGCTGAGAAATGAAAACATGTCCCCAGGAAGAATCCTCACTGGGTATTTATATGGTAGCTTTATTCACAAGACCTTAAGACAGGAATAAACTCTCTGCAGAACCAGGACATTTATTTCTGTTATTCAACAGTAAGAACACTCGGTAGCTCCGACAACACAGCTGAAAACATTATGCTGAACAAAAGGTATACAGCATATTGTTCCATTTGCATGAAATTGCAACGAGGGGAATTGGCTGTAAAGTTGGGGGAATTCTTTGGTGTGAGAATAGCATGTTTAGATAATCTAGACTGTAATAATGCTGACTACAAGAATATATACATTCTATCAAACTATACACTGAAACAGAATACACTGTATGGAACTTGAGTCATGTTATTTTTCAAAACTGATTTCCCAGAGCTGGAGAGATGGCTCAGTAGTCAAGAGCACTTGTTACTCTTGCAGAGGACCCAGAGGTTCTGTCCTCAACCCTCATAGAGCTGTTAAGAATCTCCTGTGACTCCATTTTCAGGAGATCCAATATCCTCTTCTGGCCACTGGATGAAACAGGAAGTAATGTGATGCACACACATACATTCAAGAAAGACACAAAATAAAAGTAAACAATGAAGTCGGTTCCCTTAAATACTCTGCATATTTAATAATGCCAATTTAAATAAAAAGTATATTTTTCCTTTGATTCACGTGTACTGGCATAAAAAAAATAAATTTCTGCTACGCAAGCTTATATTATTTGTCTATACTAATTTAGTATTATAATGTCTGTACTAATTTTGTATTATAATGGCAGAAATGAATAACTAAAAATGAGATAGGATACAAGTCTAAAATATTCACCTTCTGAAACAGTATGTTAAATATTTCCAAATCTCTGAGCAGTGCCTCTTTAGTCTAGAAACTACTTGTGGCAAACTCTATTTTCCAGATAAAGCTGCAATTATATTTTCCATATTACGCACTCCTCTGCAGTGTGGCCTTGCCACTTACACCCTCACCACAAAATGGTTCTTATTCCCCTCCCTTTGAATCTGGCTCATCCTAGTGACTTATGTGGCCACTATTATATATGGAAGTGACTTCGAAGATCTCAGAAGCTAAAGCAATGGAAACAGCACAGCCTCTGCCTGCTCTCTCAGAATGCTCTGTCATGAGATATTACGTCTAAGAATTCATCACTATGCTTTAGCCACATGAAGAAGCTAAGAACAAACCGTGCTGCCCATAGCTCCAGCAAGCCCCAAGTCAACAGGTAGGAAACACAGCTATTCTGAACTTCTGGCTCACATGAGCCTGTTTGTTCTTGTTGTTTTTGTTTGTTTGTTTGTTTGTTTGTTTTTTGGAGGGGAAACTGGGAAAGGAGAAATTTACATGTAAATAAAGAAAATATCTAAAAAAAAGAAAAAGAAAAAAAAATAGCTACAGCCAGGCAGTGGTGGCGCATGCCTTTAATCCCAGCACTTGGGAAGCAGAGGCAGGTGGATTTCTGAGTTCAAGGCCAGCCTGGTCTACAGAGTGAGTTCCAGGACTGTCAGGGCTACACAGAGAAACCCTGTCTCGAAAAACCAAAAAAAAAAAAAAAATAGCTACAGAAATCTGGCTATAACTGCTTACGAGATCTAAGGATGGGAGCAATAAGTGGGGCTTGTGTTTGGGGCTATAAGATAGTAATAATATGATATAAAATAATCCTAGGGAAGTTCAGATGAGAAATTGCAGGCTTCTAAATGCGGCAAGACTGGCTTGACCAGCTATGTGTTTTTCCCCAGGCCAGACCCTACAAAAAGCTTTTCCTCGATGTCTAGTGGCCAGTCCCATTTTTCCTTAATTTGGTGTATTTGCTTAAATCACACACTCATATAATTATCACACTAACTTGGACAATATTTATACTGATAAAGTACTTTAAATGGTGAATATTACACTTTAATAGGCTGGAGGAAATGGCAAAAGTTATAACAGTGAAGACAGTGATTTCTCAGCCCATATACATCCTCAACAGGCTTGCTGCTGCACCAAATGTGTGCAAAGTCTTGAAATTTAAATATGTGCTTAATTCTGAATCACAACAGGGATACAATTTCATTTTCATGCTGTAGAGAAATCTGATGGCCAGAGCAACTTGTTATTACTACTTAACCTTTAAAAATAACAATTCAACTTCAACCTGACATTCTCAAGCCATTGTATATGGAAACTTACCAGTTCCATGATAAATTTACAATTGGTAATTAACATCTCCTACGCTATTGCTCTTTTGGGTCACCTGATCTCGCTCAAAAAAAATGACAAGTAAGAGTTGTCCATTGACTTATTTCTGACATACTAGAAATACATGAAAAGCTCCTTAGCCTAAAACATGATCTTTACCCCTGTATTAACCCCATATGATGAAACATATCATATTTTCAATAATATCCTTTAAACCATAGTAGATTCCAATGTTAAGAATAAGTGTTCAGTTGATGTACTAAAAAGCTTAGTGAGTGGTGGCATCTGCCATACTCTGGGGATACTGTTTAAACTGGAGGAATCTTTGTTCATAAGAGACCCATAACAACTGACTCATTAACCCACCGGCACTGCTGAGAACTACAACGTAACCCAGACCATGTCCTTTACCTGTAAGAGTATATACCTGGAGCCCTGAAGAGTCCCACTTTTCCTTAATTTGGTATACTTGCTTAAATCACACACTCATATAACTATCACACTAACTGGGACAACGTTTATACTGATAACGTACTTTAAAGGGCGAACATTGCACCTTAATAGGCTGGAGCCATTTCTGCAAGACTGCTGTGATTACTTAGTGGCATCTGCCACGGAAACACACAGGGCATTTTCCAACCCAGATGCACCTCATCCATCTCTATGCAAACTCTTCTTCAAAGGTGTCCTCCCTCCATGGATCCTCCATGGACCTTCCATTCTCTCACCAAGTCTGGGACCTGATGGCCTCCTTTTTTTTGTTTTGTTTTTTGTTTTTGTTACACCTTCCTACTGTTGGATAGTATTTTACAGAGTTGATGTTTGGTAAGTCCCTGGTGCATATGTTCTGACTCTGAAAAGACAGTTCTCCTAATACTAACATTTCATTTAATAAGCACAGTTTAAACGTGCACCACTAAACCCTGGTGGTACGTGGTACAGACACCATTTCAGTGCAGTCAATTGAGAGCCCAGGATGTCTATAGTTGGTGTTCCTTATCTCTTCTGCCTGCCATTTCTGCCTTACATATTAAACTGCACAATCATTTTTTAAATTCACAATTACTTCTATGAGTCAGGAATACAAACAGAATATCGTGAAGATCTTACAACTTACTATTATAGGTTAGTAAATATGACTTTTAATTGATACCAAATGTGTATTTTCTAGGTAAAAGCATAAAAGGAACCACACAATTCACAGTCTGGTATACCAAATGATATTGCACTGACCGTTAAAATAACTGATTATATTAACTAGATATTACAGATATTGTGAATGCTTTAAAAATACATGTGTGCAGTGGCTTTCCTAGCTCAGACTCCATAACAATAAGTACTATTCACATCCTGTATAATTCCATGGGAATTCTAAGGGGAGAGTTCCATATATGGTAATTTTCCCTGATGGATTTCCCACAGTTGAGACAGGATATGAATCTGGTCCATTGTAGCAATGAAAACAGCAAACCCCTGGACGCTTGTGTAACTTTTGCTGAACAAACTGTAGGCTAACAGGGAGGCCAACACTGAGGTGAGTGTAAGAAACCAATGAATATTTTTATTCTACTTTTGAACTAGTGGATAAACATGAATATATCCACAGAGAAATTTACTCCTGTCTTTAAAATATCCTCTTAGATGTAAAGGTTACAGTGTTAACTATCAACAGAGAAGAGATTCCAAAGGCAGCCTCACATCAGAACCTGCTGTTAGAATGCAAAGTAGACAGAGAAGCAAGTCAAAAGTATTCCATGGCCCTAAACTTCCCCCGAGCTCCTATGAAAGCTTCTCCCAACTTCAGTTCCCATGAGCCACAGTGGCTGTCTCATATCCTCATACCTTAGCTCTCTGGGCTACTTGTCTAAAGCCATGCAATAATGGTTTTCTTTACATACATGTGCTAAGTGCAAACTTGGGAGTTTAGTAAAACCCCAGTTAAGCATTTCTATTTTTGCTTTGAGATGAAAGCATCTAAAATCCAATATAGCTCAATACTAGTCGCCAGATTAACGTTGTAAGAAAGACAAAAAAACTGGTGTTCCTAAATTACCCAATTACATATGGCAAATACTAGAAAAGGGGAACTAGCAATAGTAATAAAATGTCTAGCATACTAACAGCAATAAACAGTTCTAACATGGTTACTAATAATAATCTGGTGTTTATACTGAGAAATTGTCCATTTTAAAGGTGATTTGGGGCAACTATAGTCCCTATTCATATTTCAGCTTATCCACTCGTCACAGTAAAACAACAGACCAAAGTTCAACCTTCACACAGCCAGCTGTCAAAAAAGTCCCTGTAGCGCGCATAAAGGAGCGCAGCTTCTGGTTTCCTTGACAGATGCACTCCATTCCAGCAGCTTTGTGCACTAACCTTGCCAGGTGTATTCACCTGACTATCTCTCGTACGACTGCTCACCATTTGAGAATGGCTTTGGTTTTGGCAACATGACACCATGGTTCTTATTACTAACAAACTGTCCAGTCCCAACTTAATGTGCTTATAAAGAAAGTAAGGGCAACAGTGAACTTTGGTGCACCACAGACAAAGTATATGAGTAGCATCAACAAGTCTCTCTCATTATCCCATTCAAGGTGATACAGGCCAATCACAGAGGGAACTCTGGATCATCTGTCATCATCCCATTGCCACTATGATCAGATGAGTCTGTCTCTTACTAGTTACTGTATTCTAGTGCTTTCCTCCATGTCTCACAAACGCATTAGTCTGGAATGTTCTCTCTCTCTCTCTCTCTCTCTCTCTCTCTCTCACACACACACACACACACACACACACACACACACACACACACACTTATAGAAGAGTTTATTTGGGTCTATTGTTGCAGGGAGTTAGAATGTTCTCTTTAGTAAATCTGTTACGAAATGTGGAAGGAGAGATTAGATGATGCTTTTTGCCTTGGGGACATCCTATTTCTCAGCAGGTAAGGGACTAGTCTAATAAGGTAGGTGCTTTGGGAGACAAATTAATGTACCAGGGCACAATTCCCACTGCTTCATATCTTAAACAGTCCCTTTCATTGGCACCCTTGAGAAATGAAAAAGTTAAATACAAGAGGGGGCAGGAGCAGAACTGATCTCAGACAATACTAACTGAATAATGCTAATTACAGTTAAAGTGTTTTTGAGGGGGTTTTCGGGGTTCTCTGTTGTTGTTTGGGTTTTGGTTTTTGTTTTGCTTTTGTTTTTGTTTGAGAATAACCAGCTTTACAAGGGAGGGTGTAAACAAATGGCAGCACCACAGTTTTCCTCATGTAACAAAAAGAGAAGCACCATTTTTGCTCCTGTTACCAGTTCTTTTTAACTTCACAAAAGCTGAAATTTTTCTTCTTTAAAAGTTTCCAAGAATTCTTTTGAATTTTGCAGAATTCAACTGATCTTTCTACATAAGCTTCACTAAATCAAGTTAAGTATACTCCAACTATGCATACAATGATTGCTTTACTCGATAAACTTTATTAATGGCATTTTCTTCTTACACTTAATTTCATTATTCTGACATGCAAGAGCTAAAATTGTATTTCTTCAAAACCAATAAAGAAGAAAAGCATTAGTCTCAGTTCTAGATGTGAAAATTTTCAGTGAGGAAAAATTTAAAAGCATCTAGATGGTGACAGAGTGACAGAGTGAGTGACAGAGTGACACCATCACAGAGTGACAGCACCCCAGGGTTACTATGCTTCCTACACTGCCATGGTGGGTCTCCAGAGGCTGCAGACAAGTTCATATCAAAGCAGAGCCTAAAAAGACAATGGCCAGTCTACCTTAGTCCAGACAAGGAAGGAATGGAAATCCGCTGGTCAGGGAGATGCGAGTGGGACTGTTAGAGACAGAGGGTGAAATGATGTTAGTGGGATGGAGATGAAAGAGTGCTTGTATATAAAAATCCTTGGACTGGATCACTTGTACTATAAAAACAGATAAAAATTAAACAAAATAAACTGTATCAGACATTAATTGAATTCATTAATTATTTTTACATAGTTATGTAAGTCTTTAATTTTCAAGACATTTGCTCTTTCAGATCAATTTTGTCATTTAGAAAAGGCTACGAATTTTCTTTTTATTTAGGGATGTTTAAGAGAGAGAATTACTTAAGATAAGCAAATATTCAGTGAGACAGAAATATAATAATGTAGAATCCAGACCACTAGAGACACCTGATCTCAAAAATATAAGACAAACTATCAACTTAATTATATATTCAATAAGTTAAAAATGAAGATGTGTTCCCTTGCCTTATATGTAAAAAACAAGAAAGCAAGGAAGAAAATTTAAAAGATTCATTAACATGAGTCTGGGAAGTCACGAATCAGAATGGTAATTATCACTTGGCAAGAATAATGAATGGGAAAGCCATAATTCTTCCTGAGGAAACAGAAATGTTCTGTACCTCCTTCCAGGTAGGGATGCTTCTAGTACAAACATGGGTGCCAATGCTTAGTAGCCATACTAAGACTTATGCATCCTGTGGCACATCAATCAGTTTAAACAGCAAGCAACTAAGGAATGCTGAGAAGTGGGGAGACAGTCTTCCATAGGGAAGAGCATACCAACTGACTATCCAGTACCAAGGGGTCAGCCCTGAAAACATGCAAGCAACATTATAGGTTGTATTTAGGTACTTAGGGATAAATATATCACAAACATACATAGATTCGTGTTAACAACAATTAGTGAGAAAGGAGGCCATACATTTGAAAGAGAGCAACAAAGGGTATGTGTACAAGAAGAACTGGAGGGCGGAAAAGGAAGGGGGAAATAGTATAAGTATATTATAATCTAGTATAGGATTTTTAAGTAAAGAATCGGATGCAAGTAAGGCACAGCAGCCAGAAATCAAGAAGAAGACTCACAACTCTGAAGGAAGCTTCTAGTGTTCCCAGGATCTACCTCAGCACTGCCAGCAAGGTAGAAAATGACTTCCCTAAGACAGGTCAGTAAGAGCTCCACGTTGGTTTGGGGGACTCCTGCTAGAGTAAGTAAAACTTCAGAGAGTACCTTGTCCTACAGTGTGGAGAGGTTTCAAGGCCTCAAAACATCACCCAAGGTGAAGTAATAAAGATGAAGGGCTACAGTTGCAAACAGAACAAACACACCTAGCTTAGAGTACACACTGTCTCCTCATCTAAAAGAAGGCAGCCATTTCCAGTCCTAAATGCCCACTGGAAGCACGAATACCTGTGGGCTTCTAGACACAAGCAAGAGATAAAAATTAATCCGCAGTCAAAGCAAAAAGGTTCTAAGTAAAAGCAAAAAAAAAAAAAAATGCTTAAAAGAAAAAAAAAAAAACTTGCATGACAGTGTTCTGTTTGCTGAGCAGTGTTCAATTCTGTTCCAAAACGGTAGCTATGGAAACGAAGAGCAGTTTTCAAATATACCACATAGCACACGGGTGAGACTATCAAAAGATAAGGTTTGATGGTGAAAAAACAGGCTGTGTCATCTTGGAAAAACAGGCCAGACAATGGAAGAGACCCTAGCACAAGGCCTGGCGATGGATTTTAACTGCCAGGAACCACACTCATTTTCTTTTAATACACAGCATAAATATAAATATTTTTTCCTCACCTAAGATCTTAAATCAACAAAATTCCATTACTAAAACAAAGGTGGGGGAATCTCTGCTGCTGGTTATCTGTTTCTTGGATGACAAGAATTCCAATGTACCATTAAATAAATTTTAAAATATTTTCAAATTATTAAGAAACACCATCGTCTTCTGTTGAATGGATACTAAATCTCACCATTAGTGTCTTGAACTTGATAAGAAAATATGGTAGTGTCGGAAATGGGAGGTTTCTACAATAAAAAAATAAAAATGAGCCTTTGTCAAAGGCAGTCAATAAACAAAAGAACTGAGAGTCATTAGCTCTTCAAATGCTGCTGTTTTACAATAATCATCAGCCATCTCACACTCACATGGATGGCTGGTATCAGAAAGTTAAGGTCACATTACAAATTAATCAAAAATAGATTTCCTCAATGTCCTGCCTTAACCCAGCCCCCTGCCCCCACTGCAAAGCCAGGCCAGTAGGTCAAATCTCTAGAAACTCTTAACTCTCACCTTTGCTAACCAATGGTAGCAAAATGTTCTGCAGGGGCCATGCAAGCTCACAGACAGGTTATGTTACTTTACATCAAACATTTAAACAGTTCTCAGATAGGCTGCCTATCATGATTGCTTAAATACCTACCTATTTAGTGTGTCAACCAGTGCTGTCCAGCCCAGCCCACTGTTCAGGGCCTGCTCTGCACCAAAGCAATTTCATTGTGTTAAGTTTAAAACAGATACAATGCTGATGTTCTGTAATCTTAGACAACATATCAAAATTGAAGCCATTGTTAAAAAAAATAAAAAAAATAAAAAAACAAAAAACACTGTCTTCAAGTAAAACACTATTGTTCTTCTTAAATCTACATGTAGCATCTACTGGTGTGTTTCTGTGAAAAATATGGAGGAAGATATTTAAAGACACCTTTATCTCTCCTTAGATGAAAAATATGAGCCCTTATCTTATAAATGCTGTCATCTCAGAGTCCTCTCACATCTCTTTTAGGGTTTAAGGACACTAGGAGCCTCTGACAATGTACTGGTGACAGGCCTGATCCCATCAATTAGCAGGGTCTGGGAAGCTGCCTGGATCCTGTCTTCTTGCCTCCTCCCTCTCGGAGGCCTGGTTTTGACCACATTGACATCCCTGGCTTTAAGAATGAATAATCCACTTCAGGGAAGTCCCTTACCCAAGACCAGTTCCTCTGTGATTAGAGGCAAATGCAAATATTATTAACCTAAGGCAAAGTGATGTGAACTCAAGCCAGCAAAACCATGACAGCCCACAGATTCTATAGAACAGAAAAGTAGGATCCATTTACTTACATGAAGATTCAGTACCAAACATGGCTGGCTCCAGAAGCTGCTTTAAAAAAAAAAAATTAGAAGAAGGGAAAGAAAAAGAAAAAGGAAGTAGGAAATTGTAAGATGTGCATGTGCTCCTGAGAGCAGAGATGAGCCGGCTACACAGCAGGGGTCATGAAGCTAGACAATGCAGTCCGAGCTATGCCCAGCAGCCAGATTCTCCTCTGAGCGCTTCAGCTTTCTCTCGAGAATGGAAAGCCAGGTCTCCTACACCACCCCAAATTGAAGAGCTGCTTTTCAAAATCCAGCAGGCAACGAAAAGGCTGCCTGCCGCGGCTCTTGAGGGATGTAGTGAAGCAGGGCTAGGTAACTGGCGCAGCGCAGGGCAGGTCTGAGCAGCAGCACAGAGACTGCAGTCCTCAGCCCTGCTCTAGCGGTAAGACAATAGCAGAGCTTATGCATACGCCGGATGACGTCAGGGACACTGCACAGACTGACTGCGCTGCTTGAACCAGAGGCTCCAGGGTTTCAAGGGAGCAGCGGGATTCAAAAGGGAATTCCTTTGTCACAAAATGCACAAGAGCAAAACCACAAGCACATTCACCCTGCTGAAGGGCTCTTCATCCTGTGACGCCACTCAGCAAGAGACCTCAAAGAAATTTAAATACTGGCCTTCTACCAACTAACCACAATGACACACGGATCAGGGTTCTTGGTTATATTACAACAAATAAAGCTTTGCAAGGGAATTAAGGAGCAACGAAATGAGAAATGAGGAAAATAATCTACATTTAAAAGTAATTACAGGAGGGTTCCAGATTATTATCTCTAAATTATGGAAGGCTGACATCTAAGGTTGTACATTTAATCACAAATAGATGAAAAGATATATGCTACATATGCTTGGAGCATTTACATGCACATGACTGCATTAGTGAAATAGTAGTCTTAAATAGTAGAGGTTACACTTTCACTTATTGGCAAACATTATTCAAATATGAAAACCACAGATTTGTGTACACATATTTATTTCTCCTATTATTCCTTCTGTCTTATTTTAAATTTTACCTTTTGAAAACTTCTGTCATTTTCAGAGTAACTCAGGCATTTTAAGGCTGTGCTCACACCTGTGGACAAATGGGAATTTATGACTAACTTATTTCTCCTTAATCTGCTCAAACAAAAAGAATTGAAAATAATAGTAATTTGTTCCTTGACTCACGGAGCATTATCTTATTCTTATTCTCCTAAACCTAGTTTTAAAAACACACATATTAAAAGTATGTGAACTTTCTTTAGAGTGACCTACTCCACACAAGCAAAGATGGAAGTTTGTTCCAATGCTTTTAAAATTCTGAAATGTACAAAATGGGTACTGTGTGCATAACGCTTCACTTTAAAAATCGTGGACAGAAGGTTCAAGAGTTCAAGACTCCCTCCAGTCATTCTCAGCATGTATACCTTTTTCCATGATTTCTTTGGTTTACAAAGAACTGTCTTAAAATGGACACAGCTCTTAAACATTAAATTTACGGCAAGAATGTGGAACTGCAAATTACACCTAAAAATAGCATTAGTAGTTCCTCTGGCTATTAGATGTAGATCTGCTGCATCATCTTAGCTGCTTGCATAATAGTTCCTTGTATTCACTGTACAATTTGTTCAAAGTAAACTGTCTTAGCATCCATAAGCGCTGAGCCATTATGAGCCACTCTGAAGAATAAGTGGGAACGAAGCTCGTGTTGCAGAAAAAAACATCATATGCAATGTTTCTTTGCTTCCTACATGTTAGGCACTATTTTGGACTTCTCTGTGTACACATCCTTTTAATCTTCACATCGATTCCACAAGGAGACGCTGCTATTACCTACATTTGTAAGTTAATTTGCCAAGATGTATTACTTGTAAGAAGTATTATGTTGAGATTCCAATCCAGGAGGTCTGATTCCAAAGCAAAGCTGTTGATCTGTCTACTGTTAAACCTCTTAAAAAAAAAAAAAAAGAAAAGAAAAAAAGAACAAATAATTGCTAAAAATTATATAGCATTTTAAAAGTTCAAATGAAATAAAAAGAAAACAAACGAATTGAAAATGTGGATAGAGATGCATAAAAAATAAGTTACCAAGGAAAAGTAAAAAGTTACAGAAGTAATAAAAAAGCTCAGCATGAATTAAATTGTAAATATATAAAAATGTCCCTGTTTAAAAAAAAAGTTCAAGCCAACAGCTAAGGAGGAATACTAATAATGTTGAGGTGTATCTGTAGCAAGTAGGGACAGGAATACACTTAAGAGTTGTGCGACCTTAAAACCAAAGTTGATCTCATATGAGTTGTTTGTTTGTTTGTTTGTTTGCCTGCTTATTTACTTCTACCCTGGGAAAAATCTACTTTAAATTGTGTATAAGATGTTGTATATGAACACAGCAAAGTAACGGATGGATTTAGCCATCAAAAAAAATAGAGAAGGTGGAAAGAAGGTGACCTCTGACCCCTGAGGATAAGAACCTTTCCAACAGAGGCCGTGACGAGGATGACGCAAGGACTACACCACCAACTGATGGTGGGCGCTCCTTGCTTTTACGTGAGCTCAATGCACAGATCACAGATCAATGTCTCTTTTTGGGCACAGGGTTATAAGAACTAGGTTAAAGATTACAATGTTTTCCAAGAAGCCTTCTTTTTTGATAATCTTAGAGGCATCAGTGTGCTAAAAACATTAGGCATCTGACATGTCAACAACATGGGACAGAGTTCTCACCACTTGACTCCTCTGACCCGGAGGCCTGAGGTGTTTCAAACACCTTAGAAAGTTTGATTGTTCATCACTGAGTATCCCTCATTGACAAAAACGGCTTCAGAAGCTTCATTTGCTCTAATTATCTCCTCTAGGATGTACAGAGAATAAACACATAATGTGTTCTCTAAGGAAAATGTAATGGAAGCAAATGAAGAAAAATAAAACTGATTTGAAGTTCCTAAACACTCTACTCCCCCCCTGCAAAAAAAAAAAAAAGGTCACATAGATTTCATAACCAAAGTAATCTTTGAATTCACTTTGCCTAATTATTAATGCCTAGGTCTTTGCCCTCTCACTTATAAATACATTATTGTGAATTCCAGGATAAAATTAGCAATGAGGGCCAGCAAGATCACTACTCTGTAAAAATGTTTTCTGTACAAGCTTGAGAGTCTGAGCAAGTTCAGTCTTAGAATTCATGTAGAAGTGGAGAGAGAGAACCAACTCCATAAACTTGACCTCTGACTTCCAAATACACATCACGGTACATGTGACCCCAGACACATAAAGCACAAATACATGCAATAGTAACAACAATAAAAGTTTTTAATTCAGTTTTTAATAAAAAAAAAAAAAGAGATCTGATTTGTAAATGAATTGAAATTAACAATGAGAGAAAATGCTAATATCCCAAATAATTTATTGTTCAAAATAGTTGTTATCAGGGAACAGGGGATGGCTCCATGGTTAAAGCAAGCTAGAGAGCTACTAGCCATATCAGGGAGCTGTGGGTTCAATTCAGAGACCCTACTTCAATGATCACAGCAGCTAGTGATTAAGGAACACTTCCAGGTCAACCTCCGACCCCAACATGTGCATGTAGGCACACACTGACAAAGAGGAACATGCACACCACAGGCTCGCTCATACACATGAAGAAAGAAGAAATTTTAAATTGGAAACATAGTGATAAATATAACAATAAAATCTTCTTAAATTAAGTATTCTATTCATTTAAAACTGCATGAGAGCACATGGAGGAGGAACCACAAGCCACAGGGCAGAAGTGCAGTTCCAAGGATATCTTGCTTGATATCTACTTGTTAAAGTTGCATCATTACAAAAACAATTGTGCAAATAAAGCACTATTTGAAAACAATAGACAAGTATATTAATGTTAATATGCAAGCAACTTCAGATGAAAGACTTGGTCCTCCTAGTACTGGGAGGAGGTACAATTTTATTACTGAGAGCATACTCAGCTGGGTAAGATGGTTCAGCTGGTAAACCACTTGTTATGTGAGTCCAATGATCTGCTTTCCATCATGTGTAAAGGTGAAAGAAGAAAAGAATTAACTCCATAGTCATCCTCTGACCTCCATATGACTGTAGGGACATGCACACCGGCAATCACACACACACACACACACACACACACACACATCTCACACACACACACATTTTCACACAATAACAAAATTTCAAAATGTATAAAATATACTTAAAGGAAGGCTGTCTGTTAAAATGTTACAAATTTGACAGGTTTGTATTGAGCTATCAAACGTGCTCTTTCCTTTTTCAGCATGAGAGTGAGTCTTCTAAGACCTAGATAATGTCATATCCCAATAGCCTTGTACCTATAAATCTTCAATACCCTATTTTAGGTTTTCTCTAAGGTAAGTACAACTGTATCACGTGCATGCACACACACATGCACATGGGTGTGTACATGTATGTGTGCAGCTCACATGTGTGTGCATGCATGTGCCTGTGTGTGTTTTCTTTTGCAATCACTAGTATACCAAGACTTTTGTTTCAGAATTGTTTATAAATTTTATTTTATTTTCTGTATTATGGCATAATCTAAATTTAGATGCTTGACTTTATGCTTTTGGCCAAAACAAGAGAAATATGAATTTATTGTTGGTTGCCATTTAAGTCTCTATGAGTAAAACTCAAAACTGATACAGAAGAAACAACGGGGCATGTCTGAGAAATTCCTTTGCACGCTTATCTGAAATTAGTAACAATTATATATAACAAGTTCACATGTGGTAAGGAATAAGCTAGTTTATATTTTTAAGCTTACATAATGTGATGTTATTTTAAAAGAACAAATTTAAGTATTATATTTAAAGTTATTCTATATAGTCAGAATCTATTCCAAATTTCATTTCACCCGCATATTCCATAGTGAAGCAGTTAGGCAAGAAACTGGGTATTTCTCAAAGCACAACTCTATCAGCACAAAACCTAGCAGCTCTCCGAATAGGCAGAATGCCTATCTCAACTCAGCAGACAATCAGCTATGGCTCTGCACCCTTTGACTAGGTTTGTAAAGTCATCCTTAGAAAAGTCTCCCCATGTCTCATTTGTTTCCTGTTACTTTAGGTTAAAATGGGGGGAGGGGACTGTCTCTCTAATTTCTCTAAGTGAAATACAGAAAACTACAGGCCGTCAATTCCTTGCTAGAGCTCTCACTGTTATGAAGTCTCATAACTGGAAGGAGTCAGTGTCCAAACATTGGGTCACTGTGTTCACTTGTTTCATGGCACGTGCATGCAACTGACCCACGTGAAACACTGTAGACCAAAACTGAATAAAGGTAATAAAAGAACGATCCTTTAAAGCATATCTAGAAACTAAGACCACTAACTCATTGACTCAGGTTCAGAAAAGGATGTCAACTTACAGGCATAAGGTCATTAATGAGACAGCTCAGACGTGATCTTTAATCCCCCATTGCCAAACACCCTGAACCATCTTTTCCTTCACTGCCAATTGTTTGTTTGTTAGTTTGTTTCATGTTTTTTGAAACAAGATTTCACTGTGAAGCCCTGGCTGTCTTAGAACTCACTCTGTAGACCAGGGTGGCCTCTAACTCAGAGATCTACCTGCCTCTGCCTCTTGAGTGCTGGGAATAAAGGCGTGTGCCACCACTACCTTTGATGTCAATTATTATGATTTTGAGTATATGTCTACTCCATCTTGACATAGCTCTTTACCTTTCCTAAAGATGAGACCAAAAATGTACTTTTTCCCCCACAATTTTCTTTCCCTCTCCAAGTAATTTGAACATTTAGAGTTGTTTTTTAAAAAACAAAACAAAAAAACCACCACCAACAACAACAACAAAAAACCCACTAGCCAGGCAGTTGGTGATGTGATACACACCTTTAATCCCAGCACTTGGGAAGCAGAAGCAGGCAGATGTCTGAGTTCCAGGGCAGCCTGGTCTACAGAGTGAGTTCCAGGACAGCCAGGGCTACACAGAGAAACCCTGTCTCGAAAAACCAAAAACAAAACAAAACAAAATAAAAAAATAAACACAAAAATTGCAGCTATTTACTTTGTTTTGTTTTGTTTTTATTTTTGAAACAGGAAATCACAATGAAGCCTTGGCTGGCATGAAAATATAGACTTGGCTGGCATGAAAATATAGACTAGGCTGGCCTTGACCTCACAAAGATCCACTTGCCTTTGCCGCTACTTTAAGGAAAATGGGGTACCGACTGAGATGCATAGCTGGGAAGAAAGCGTGTCCTCTCAGCATGGAGAGGCGGTTGCACACAGGACCTCACAGTACCTACAACAGGACCTCACAGTACCTACAACAGGACCTCACAGTACCTAAAACAGGACCTCACAGTACCTACAACAGCATGCACTGGACCTGTGCAAGCCCCAGTCAGACCACAGCGACAGCTCAGGCTCTGAGGACAACTCTCCCTTGCCCTTTCAGGACTTCCTTACTTCCTTACTTCCTCCTACCATGTGAGCCTCTGCCTCTCTATTTTCCCTAGCAGAAAATGATCACAGCTCCCATTCTCTGTTCCTTCATAAACCCAAAACCATAGCTTTACCACAACAGCTTACGGTTCTAACCATACAGTAACTCACTTTGTAATTAAAGGTTTGGAGGCCTCAGAGTTGGATTATAACCATTCACCCTCTTTTTCCACATTGTAGTAATGATAACATAGGGTTTTCCTATCTGATCCACAACTCGATTCTTACCCTTCTCACTCATGGCACAGCAAGTCCTTACATTATACCTCAACCCAATTTATGTCTGCCCTCACCACTCCCCCCAGCTTTGACTCTAGTGTGCACATAGTCTCGGTGGTCTTTCTCTTTTCCCTTTGGCCTCAAACTTTACTTCATTTACTGAGCATCTCAGGTTCACATCATCAAAGTGTGACAAGAGTCCACTGCAAAGGCCATGTGCCTGAAGAAGACTCCTCTAGACAGAGTCCAGCTCCTGTCAGTAAACTCCACCTGCACACCTCCCATCAAAACTTCCAGCACCAACCAGATAATAGGATAGCCCTATGAAATAATCAGTGTCCTCTTTCTAGATGCACAGCACCTACTTCTAAGCTTTCAACATTTGGTGACAGTGCCCAAAGCTTTCAATGGCTGACAGACACGAGCTTCTTATACAGAAGCAGGGGCCTCCCATATTACAGGGGCCTCCAGGAACCTGACACCAGAATTAAGGAGAGGAATAACTTTAAAAGGCTTTTCTTCTATTAGAAGATTAGGGAGTATTTCAAGTATTGAAGGTTAATCGATAAAAAGAATACACATTAATTAATCTAAAATGTAATCAATCAAGACAAACATAACAAGTTATTAAAATGCTAACGGAATGTGAATAATTAAGATTTTCTCTTTGCAAACATGAACCCAACAGTAATAGGCTTATTTAACTCACTGGGAGTGAAAGTCATATTATATACATTTGAATCAATGCTCTACTATGAAGAACAGAATCAAATTCCAGGCTTCTATAACAATCAGGGAGGTAACATGTCAGATACGTCCTCTGGTGGAACAGCTGCGTCAGGCAAACCACAGCGCTTGCTTCCTGTATGGTTTTGGTCTGTTCACCTGGTTTGCAAAAAGAATCACTAGAAAATAGTCAGAGGAAGTCAGGAAAATAGTCATGAATGAATCATAAATGGTTGTTCTGGAAGGGAGAAAAATGGAGATATCCTTCAAGCCAATATGGTAAAAATTCAGCTAGCATCGAAGGGAAACAAAGCACTTACAACACGCAGTGGCTCTCTGGGCCATAAATCATTCTTGCTGCTTTATAATGGGCTGGCAAAGTCTTTCTATACAAGGCCGAATCGTAAATATTTCAGATGTTATAATCCCTTCTCAGTCTCTATCACAAATGAACCCTGCTATTTTAAATAAATGATGGTAGCTGTGTTTTGATGAAACTGTATAAGCTCTGAACAAAACGTTTTATAATCACATATCGAGAAATATTAGAAAGCATTGTTTCATACAAGAACAACATTGTGATCTGTCATTGATGTGAGCCTTCCCTGGAAGAAGTCTCTTCCACTGACAAGACTCAAAGTAACGGACTCCATCAACCACTGTCTCAGGTATGGGGGCTGGGAACTCACAGAAATGTTTATCCCAGTTCCTTGCATTTCAAAAGACACTATGGGAGAAGACAGTTTTGACAGTTGGAGGACCTCGTTCATTCCCTAATTCATTTGAACTGGTGATTGTAAGTGCTAAAGCAACTTCCAATAAGTCCTTGGTTACTTTCACAGAATAAAGTCATTTCTACTCATTTCCACCCCACATATATTTCTAGTGATCAAAAATTGTTAAATAAATAGATAGATAAATATCATGTAAGATTTTCTAATTTCCTCACAATTACATTATAAACCAGGAAACTGTACAAAACATGCTCATAATATACATACAAAGAACAGTTGTTATAAAAAAGTCTGACTCTGTTCAACACTTTGAAAGATAAGAAGTATAGATTAACTCTTAATCACATAGTTAAATTCTTTAGGAGATTTGTCATTTCAAACAAAACTTATTTGTGAAACTAATTAAGAAGATGGATTATTTCTCAGGTTCTTTCATCCCTAAAATACAATAATTTGTAGAGAGCTACTAGTCACAGTATCTGACCAAGCTAATTTTTCTACCAAAAGTTCCTGGGGACAGTTTCCACCTTCCCCTGTCCTTTGAGCAAGAGGCCAATAATTTCTTCTTTATCTCTGGCTTTTTGAAAACCATGGAAAACATATTTTTAATCAAAGAAACTACTGTTTTCTTAGAAATAACACAATATTGACACAGATGGAGATGATGTCAGGAGAGAATATGGCGAAGAGTAATGCCTAGAAAGCAGTCTGTGCTTCCTACAGGCATACAGTCCAAACTACAGATTCTCTATAACCACACATAGGGCCACATGTATTATTTTGGCTTCCAAAGAAATGTTTTTTTAGCACTGTTTCATTTAAAACAATCATAGTCCTGGCCTATATGAAACATACCTCATAAACTATGACTCCACAATCATAGAGTCCTAGGTTTACATCTGCAATCATACTTACAAATCAAAAAGTATTTTCCAAGCTTCAGTTCCTCCATCTACAGTAGATGATCAGAAGAACAGTCAAAAGAAAGAAGGCTGAGATGCTCAGGACACTAAATTTTTTTTTCCCCAAGACAGGGTTTCTCTGTATAGCCCTTGCTGTCCTGGAACTCACTCTGTAGACCAGGCTGGCTTCAAATTCAGAAATCCACCTGCCCCTGCTTCCCAAGTGCTGGGATTAAAGGTGTGCACCACCACTACCCAGCCACAAACTCTTTAAAATGCAAACATGGATCCCAAATGGAAAATTCAATACCTGACCTCATGGAACAGATTTCACCAAAGTACAGGTGCACTAAAAGTATTATTTTAAATTGCTCTCAGACTATGTGTATAAACTATCCACTAATCATAAATAAATTTTATGTCTAGCTGTCTGGGCTGATGCCCTGAGCAGACCTTGGGAGCAAGCTCCGCACCAGTCCCACAATACCCAGGGGAAGCTCCACTCCCAGGTGCTCTAACACACCCAGGATCAGAGGTGAGGAGGACACAACATCTGTCCCAACACTGGGAGTAACTGGGACCAACGGGACCAGGCACACAGGAACTCCATTAGCCCAGTGGCTTAGGTTTCTTCCGGTCTGTCTGGGCTGGTGTCCTGAGCAGACCTTGAGCACAAGCTCCGCAGCCAGTCTCACAACACGCAGAGGAAGCTCCACTCCCAGGTGTTGTAACAAGCCTAGAGACACAGGGTCCCAGACTTCCAGGATCATAGAGACAGCTTGACTCTGAGGAGTTCTGACACAACCAGGATCACTGGAAGGACAGGGTCTAGTCAGATTTACCACTAGAGATAACCAGATAGTGTGGGGCAAGCATAAGAATATAAACAATGCAAACCAAAGTCACTTGGCATCATTAGACCCCAATACTTCCACCATAGCAATGGACAGACACACCATCACAACGGAAAAGCAAGATTGAAATATAAAAATGACTTCTCATGATGATGATACAGGACTTTAAGAAAGATATAAATAGCACCCTCAAAGAAACACAGGAGAACACAGGTAAACAGCTAGAAGCCCTTCAAGAGGAAACACAAAAATCCCTTAAAGAACTACAGGGAAACACAATCAAACAGGTGAAGGAAATGAGCCAAACCATCCAGAATCTAAAAATGGAAATAGAAACAATAAAGAAATCAGAAAGAGAGACAACCCTGGAGATAGAAAACCTAGGAAAGAAATCAGGAGTCATAGATGCAAGCATCACCAACAGAATACAAGAGATAGAAGAGAGAATCTCAGGGGCAGACACCATAGAAAACATTGACACAACAGTCAAAGAAAATGCAAAAACCAAAAACTCCAAACCCAAAACATCCAGGAAATCCAGGACACAATGAGAAGTCCAAACCTAAGGATAATATGTATAGAAGAGAGTGAAGATTCCCAAGGTAATGGGCTAGTAAATATCTTCAAGAAAATTATAGAAGGAAACTTCCTTAACCTAAAGAAAGAGATGCCCATGAACATACAAGAAACCCACAGAACTTCAAATAGACTGGACCAGAAAAGAAATTTCTCCCATCACATAATAATAAAAACACCAAATGCACTAAAGAAATTAAGAATTTTAAAAGCAGTAAGTGAAAAAGGTCAAGTAACATATAAAGGCAAGCCTATCAGAATTACACCAGACTTCTCACCAGAGACTATGAAAGCTAGAAGATCCTGGGCAGATATCATACAGACCCTAAGAGAACACAAATGCCAGCCCAGGCTACTATACCCAGCAAAACTCTCAATTACCGTAGATGGAGAAACCAAGATATTCTATGACAAAACAAAATTTACAGAATATCTTTCAATAAATCCAGCCCTACAAAGGATAATAGATGGAAAACATCAAAATAAGGAGCAAAACTATACCCTAGAAGCAAGAAAACAATCTTTCAACAAACAAATCCACACAAATCTAATTCCATCTCTTACAACAAAAACAACAGGAAGTAACAATTACTTTTTCTAAATATCTTAATATTAAAATTAATATTGCCAACATATCCTAATCAATTGAAATCCAAAAATATGAGGAATTAGAAATTTGTTGATTGTCATCCAATGGTCTCTCTAATTTGGTAATTGGAGAAATAGGTCCAATAATGTACAATCCATATACACTTTCAGCTTGTTTGTTCATGACAGTGTCTTGCTGTGTACAACATAATGGTCTTGAACTCTTGCTTCTCCTATCTCAGCCTCTCTATTAGTAGTATTGCTTATTTCATGTTTTTACACTATACTACGGTTTTCAGAACAGCTTACATATTTCAGTATTTATATATCCAAAAGAAACGTAGACGATTAACTAGGGAGGTGGCTTATAAGAGAACAAAGAGTGAGACAATGCTTTGCTTGACGTTTGTAACTCTTGTATCAAGTTTGAAGAAGAGGACTTTATAAGTTACTCTTTCTCTGAGATGAATGCTTTTCCAAATTATCATAGCCAATGAACCAAATTCTTACCCTCACCTAATATCTGTGCCACCCTCCAAGCAGAACCTTTGTTCATTGAAACAGTTGGTGAATGACTTTATGGATAGACCATCTTAATACCTACACCATTTCTTAAATGAATGTAACCTGTTCTCTGTGGGCTGAGAATAAAGTCACACGCTCAAGTCAAATAGCTTTGACCATAGCAGGAAGTCTGTATCCAAAATCGTGCCTACAATTCATTCCTTGGTGCAGAAGAACTGTCAACTCTCAGTTTAGCTATGATAGAGTTAAAATCTTTTGGTGATATGAGGGTCATTGAAGTACAGCCTTATTACAATGAAATCCAATGTCTAAAAACTTCTTACTGTACCACAGTAAGAGCCAAGATTTTAAGATCTACTAAATACAAAACAAAAAAACAAACAAAAAGACTTTATATATTTATGTTCATTTAAGAAAATACTAGAGTGGTGGGCCTGCCTCCAGGCCAGGCTTCAGCCCAAGGACTGAGGTGGGAGCAGCCAGGGTGGGGGGAGGGCATAGGCCTCAGGAATTGCAGGGGAGTCGCAGGGCTGCAGGGACAGGATCCTCTCAGCTTCCGAGTGACAGAGTTGGATCAGAGACCATCTCTGCCCCCTCCCTGCTAGTGGAGGACCTGCCTCCAGGGCGGGCTTCAGCCCAGAGACACAGGTGAGTTCCACCATTCTCTCTCTGGTGACTTTCTAAGGCGGGACCAGCCGGAAGGCACAGGCCTCAGGAGTCGAAGGGGAGTGGCAGGGCGGCAAGGACAGGTCAAGCTCTAGTCAGAGAAACCAAGAACATCCAACACCAGAGATCAAGAGATGGCGAAAGGCAAATGTAAGAATCCTACCAACAGAAACCAAGACTGCTTGGCTTCACCAGAACCTAGTACTCTGACCACAGCAAGCCCTGGATATCCGAAAACACCACAAAAGCAAGATTTGGATCTAAAAACATATCTCACAATGCTGATAGAGGAACTTAAGAAGGACATGAATAACTCCCTTAAAGAAATACAGGAGAACACAGATAAAGAGGTACAAGCCCTTAAAGAGGAAACAAAAAAATCCCATAAAGAATTACAGGAGATCACAAGTAAACAAGTAGAAGCCCTTAAAGAGCAAACTCAAAAATCCCTTAAGGAATTGCAGGAAAACACAAACAAACAGGTGAAGGAATTGAGTAAAACCATTCAGGACCTAAAAAGGGAAGTAGAAACAATAAAGAAATCACAAAAAGAGACAACTCTGATGTTAGAAATCTTAGGAAAAAAGTCAGGAAACATAGATGCAAGCATCACCAACAGAATACAAGAGATAGAAGAGAGAATATCAGGGCAGAAGATAACATGGACAACATTGATAGAACAATCAAAGAAAATGCAAAAAGACCATAACCTGAAACATCCAGGAAATCCAGGACACAATGAGAAGACCAAACCTAAGGATAATAGGTATAGAAGAGAGTGAAGACCTCCAACTTTTAACAAAATTATTCCCTAACCTAAAGAAAGAGATGCCCATGAACATACAAGAAGCCTATAGAACTCAAAATAGACTGGACCAGAAAAGAAATTCCTCCCGCCACATAATAGTCAGAACACCAAATGCACAAAACAAAGAAAAAATTTTAAAAGCAGTAAGGGAAAAAGGTCAAGTAACATATAAAGGCAAACCTATCAGAATTACACCAGACTTCTCACCAGAGACTATGAAAGCTAGAAGATCTTGGGCAGATGTCATACAGACCCTAAGAGAACACAAATGCCAGCCTAGACTACTATACCCAGCAAAACTCTCAATCACCATAGATGTAGAAACCAAAGTATTCCATGACAAAACCAAATTCACACAATATGTTTCCACAAATCCAGCCCTTCAAAGGGTATTAAATGGAAAACTCCAACACAAGGAGGGGAACTACATCCCTGAAAAAGCAAAAATGTAATCTTCCAACAAAACTAAAAGAAGATAGAGACATGAACGGAATGCCAGCTGTAACTACAAAACTAACAGGAAGCAACAATTACTTTTCCTTAATATCTATTAACATCAATGGACTCAATTCACCAATAAAAAGACATAGACTATCAGATTGGGTATGTAAACAGGGCCCAACATTTTGCTGCATACAGGAAACCCGCCTTAGTGACAAAGACAGACACTACCTCAGAATACAAGGCTGAAAAACAATTCTCCAAGCCAATGGTCCCAATAAAAAAGCTGGAGTAGCCATTCTAATATCGAATAAAATCGACTTTCACCCTAAAGTGATCAAAAAAGATAAGGAGGGACACTTCATATTCATCAAAGGTATGATCTACCAAGATGAATTCTCAATTCTGAACCTCTATGCTCCAAATGCAAGGGCATCTACATTCATAAAAGAAACTTTACTAAAGCTCAAAGCACACATTACAACGCACACAATAGTAGTGGGAGATTTCAACACCCCACTCTCTGCAATGGACAGATCATGGAAACAGAAACTAAACAAGGACACAGTGAGACTAACAGAAGTTATGAAACAGATGGATTTAACAGATATCTATAGAACATTTTATCCTAAAACAAAAGGATATACCTTCTTTTCACCACCTCATGGTACCTTCTTCAAAATTGACCATATAATTGGTCACAAATCAGGCCTCCACAGATACAAGAAGATTGAAATAATTCCTTGTATCCTATCAGATCACCATGGTCTAAGGCTGCTCCTCAATAACAACATAAACAATAGAATGCCCACATACACGTGGAAGCTTAACAACACTCTACTCAATGATAACTTGGTCAAGGAAGAAATAAAGAAAGAAATTAAAGACTTTCTAGAGTTTAATGAAAATGAAGCCACAACATACCCAAACCTATGGGACACAATGAAAGCAGTCCTAAGAGGAAAACTCATAGCTTTAAGTGCCTACAAAAAGAAACTGGAGAGAGCATACACCAGCAATTTGACAGCACACCTGAAAGCGCTAGAACAAAAAGAAGCAAATTCATGCAAGAGGAGTCAAAGGCAGGAAATAATCAAACTCAGGGTTGAAATCAACCAAATAGAAACAAAAAGAACTACACAAAGAATCAACCAAACCAGGAACTGTTTCTTTGAGAAAGTCAACAAAATAGATAAACCCTTAGCCAGACTAACTAGAGGGTACAGCGATAATTTCCTAATTAACAAGATCAGAAATGAAAAGGGAAACATAACAACAGACACTGAGGAAATCCAAAAAAATTATGAGATCCTACTACAAAAGCCTATACTCAACAAAACTGGAAAACCTGGATGAAATGGAAAATTTTCTAGACAGATACCTGGTACCAAAGTTAAATCAAGATCAGGTCAATGATCTAAACAGTCCCATATCTGCTAATAAAATAGAAACAGTCATTAATAGTCTCCCAACCAAAAAAAG